>CM076987.1:19133954-19273954 GCA_039105355.1 Benthosema pterotum
ATAACCTTATTCCTAAGATAATAAGACTAAACTAACAAGAACCGCGCCACTGACTGCCCCATGGCTTAGGCCTACATCACAATCTACAGCCTGCTTATAAGGACAGGTAACAACAACTTTAATTTTTCGATTTAAAGGCGTAAGGCCTGCTTATAAAACGTAGTTCTCGAACCGTTTTCATTTCAAGGACCCCCATGTTTTGTTGTTGTTATATTCCGTTGGGGCTGTAATTTAGTTAGACAAACTCCGTTCACTTCATTGGACCAGTCCAATGGCGGCTCTTCTACATAGACTTCTATTGAGAATGGGGACAAGTCCTGACACCTATTACAACATAAACATTACAAAGACTGCTGTTACAGACAGTACGCAACATTAAAACAGTTGCACACATAAAATGACCGTTATTTGCGCCACCCACGTTGAGAACAATGCATTTCCGAACTCCTTTTTGTCCCTATCCAGCCTGCATGAACAACGCTCGAGCGCTTAGTTTCTGACCCCGCAATGCCGCAACTCTACTAGATGGCTCTGGACAGTGGACAAAACACCAGCAAGGTGAAACAACTGAATCCAACCAGAAGGTGGCGCCATTGGACCTTAAAGAGGAACAACATGGTACCATAGATAAGATATGAAGGGTAAGTGGGCAATGATTTATGAATCAATTAGTTGCAGACCATAATATATTTTGTAAGGGGGGACGTGCTGTTTAAAATTAGACTTCCCGCAGCCCTACTTAATGAAAGTGGCAGCAGCTCCCTTAAAATATTCCCAAGCATAATTGTCTTGGTAATTTACTAGTGTATGAATGTTTCAAATAGGCTAGTGACATAGGCCTACCTATGAGTGAAAGCAATACCCTTTCTCCTGTGTTTCTCTTCTGAGCTTTTAAAGGTGGTACCTAACAGGCCCGGCAATGACATGCAGCTGATATTTTGATATTTTGCTCGTATAATATCTTGTGACGGCAATAATCTTATCAGTCAGCCTCAATGACTTCACTCTCTCTCTCTCTCTCTCTCTCTCTCTCTCTCTCTCTCTCTCTCTCTCTCTCTCTCTCTCTCTCTCTCTCTCTCTCTCTCTCTCTCTCTCTCTCTCTCTCTCTCTCTCTCTCTCTCTCTCTCTCTCTCTCTCTCTACCAGTGTTGGCCAGTATTACTTAGGAGTAATATCTTTACTTTACTTATGACCCCTTAGAAAAAGTAATAATATTACTTTACTTAATTATTGAATCAAAGAATTACGTATTACAATATTACTTTCCCAAGTAACCCGCAAAGGAACACATTCTGTTTAGAGACAACTTCCGACAACTGCGTTCACTTGTTGTGTATGTCATGTGTGCAGAATGCTGCAGTGGATTAGGATCTACAAACTACAGTGCATCTCTGTTGTTTTCTGTTGAGAGTATGTAAATCTGTTTTATTTTCACATGTAACAAGCTCAAAAGTAATGAGTAATAAGGTGTTTTGGCAGAGTAACATATTACTTGGTTTGGTAGTGTAATATCTTTACTTTTGCTGGAAAAGGTAATAATATTGCCGTTATATTAATTAGTTACTGCATAACACTGTCTCTCTCTCACACACACACACACACACACTCCACACACACACACACACACACACACACACACACACCTGTCTGTAGGATGACCCTGAGCTAGTTCTCATTACGCTGGTCCACTCATCTTATCTGCCAGCTCATGCTCACAATCAGCAAAGCGAGTTAATTTACTGTGCGTGCGTGTGTGCAGGCGTGCTCTCCCTTGCACACGTGAGTTGTATTCAATATGAGTGTCCTCATAAATGTGGCTGCCCTTTAGTTTTCGGGTCTCTGGGCTTGCCATCTTAGCGCGGTCAGTACGGGGCGATTCATGAGCGGTGACGTGTGTGGAGGGGAGGGGACAGCATGCATGCCCACTGCATGTATACTGTATCAGTGTAGGGATAGGGACATAAAGCTCAGAGGAGAAGACTGTACGTGCGTGTATGAGACCCCCATCATATGTTCGCTGTGTAGACTAAAAACATTGTCCAAAATATATGACCTACAACTCCCAAGGCATTACACCGTTGCAGTTCATTTTAAGCGGCTTCATTGTCCGTGGCGCGAAGCGACACAGGCGATGAAGTCGCACCCAGACCACTTTTGGGTTACAGGACTTTTATTAGTCAAGTAAAGCATCAATAATAACATCAGTTGTTGTTGAAGTTACAACAGACACGCAGCATGCATAAAGCTAAAGGTCTGACTGTTTTCCGTCTGAGAGTTTTCTGTTTTCAATGATGAAATTCTGTTGGTTTAGTGGTGCGAAAATTGTAGTTACTTAGTAGCAGTAGTAGTGTTTCAAATCATTTTAAATATAAGCACTTTAATTTGAAATATTTTTACATGGCATCGTGTTTAGTGGGGCAGTCAGGGCATTTGGTGGGGCATTGCCCCCCTATGCCCATGCCTAGATCCGCCCTTGTTCTAACATGCCTATTGGACAAGATGGATTCGGGAGGGCTAATTATGAACAAACCTATACTGTACCTTTCCATCCAGGGGAAATTATACGTGAGGCACTTACAGCATGTGAGTAATCTATTAATTACTTAATCTAGTACAGAGTGTGTATAAATTATCCCTGCAGAGAGGATTTAATGGTTGAGCTCATTCACAGTATCACACAGTTCCCTCTGTGTGATACCATGCCACATTATTAGCTGAGTTTTGTTCTTCTGCAAACTGTTGCTACAAAATTGGAAGCCCACCATTATCTAGAATGGAATTGCAGTAGTATAAGCCTAAGATTTTTTTTTTCACTCAAACAAAAGGCGCTACTTAGAAACACTAATTGTTTTTTCATTATTATTATTTATTATCAACCCACCTGAACATTGAACGGTCAGTGGATTTTCTGTGGTCTGGAGTTTTCTGTGGGGTTTGGAGGGCATTTGAGCTGAAATGCAAACAGGCAAAATAGCGACAGCAGTGACATCTATTGGCACATCCCATTGACATATAGGGGATCTGCCAAAAGGGGCTGTGAAGATCAGTGCCAATCAGTTCAAAGACACACACTCCGCACACATTCACACAGTCTATGTACATATTTTTGCCTCCAGGGGCAGCTATTATGTGCTGCTCCCTACACTTTATATGCTCTTATTACATGGCTTGAATGAATGCTCCAATCAGAAGCCAGCGTTCTGGTCACGTGAGTGGTCACATAAGTAAGTCACAACAACAGACCTCCTTGTGCGGACTAACGTAGCCTACACAACTGCAGATAAATAAAAGCAGCCTTGTTGGGTACTATTTCTGTCAATTATGAGTTATTTATTAAAGACCCTGTAAAGCAAATGCAGCTTATTTTTGGGTGTCTTTTAGCTTTTTCTTGTGGTGTGACAAACTGGGCATACATTTTGTATCATATATTTTTGCTTTACAGGGAATTTAATGTATTAAGCCGTGTAGTAAGCAGGATAACACTCTTCGAACCATGATTGATGATCACATCTCTTAAAACACTCTCTCTCTCTTTCATATCCACTCAGTCTATTAGGTAACCCTCTCTTCAGTCTGTATCTCTTTAGTCAGATCTCTCAAAAGACGCATTGTTGTTCTCCTCTACCTTTGCTTCAAAGATGACGTGCGCGTCACAAGGTCTGTCAGTGCACTGCGTGCGTGCATGCACGCGTGCCTACAAGGTGATTCACCCTTGTATGTGGACGGTCAAACCCACACAGGTTAGGTTAGTTCAGGCGTCATCAGTCCACAGACAGAACCAATTCAGCGTCAGAGCGCACCCAATTTACAGCTACAATTTTAGCAGCGTTTTGTGACGTTTATGGCGGCTTCCAATCATTGTCGCTGAACACTTAAATGCAAATGGTTCACACTTGTGAATCATTTGCAACATCAAAAAATGGGGCACAGTGAAATGATGTTGAGTTGGCATTCACTGTTGTTTTGAACTTGAACAAGTGCTGGCAGGTTTTGTGTCACAGTCACAGGAAAAGACAGGTGTGTGGCACATAAACCTCGGTCTGGTCACTTTTGTGACATTGTTTGTTGTGTATGTCCCCATATCTTCAGATTGGAGTTTTGGGGGGAGCGCATCCCACACGTTTAGCAGTGTTAATCATTCCAGGAATGTTTGATCTCGAGAAGCCATACTTGTTGTAAAGGTGACTAATCAAGGATTAAACGATATAAGATAAACATTGGTATTATTAAGGTGGAGAAAATATTTCCCAAAGTTAGGTTTCCGAACTTAATGTGATCTGTTTATTTACATCCCGTTCTCCTCCAGGGATCAAGCGTTATTGTTGTTGTTTTAGCGGACGTCGTAACGGCCGGCTTCAGATCCTTTGATGCTATTACGTCGGGGCAGCAGAGCGATCCCAGACTGACGCCGTGACCTTCCAGTGATTGGACGCGAGGCTCTGGGCTCTCTCACAATCACTTTAACTGGACCTGCCTGTCTGCTTATCTGTCCCGACTGCCCGTCCCTTTGGCTCGTTACTTCCCCCCTTATCCCCCCTCCTCACTGCCTCGTTCTTTCCCTGTCTTAAAGTGACCACTCCGTCTTCATGTAATTGGTCCTCACTGTAATGTCGGTGGTAAACTACCGCCATTTCTTTCTACACGCTTTGTTCATGTCTTGTATAGAGAAGGGCCGTGGGCAGTTCAGAATCCATGCACTAGTGCAGTAGCTTTCAACCTTTTTGATACCAGGGCCCACTATCTATTCAGCATTTGAGCCATGGATCACCATTTCATGACATTTTAGCCCCACAGACCCCAAAACTAAAGATTTATTTTGCTTTTGTCCACAATTCCAGGCTCGATTTGGGTAACAAAACAGTCAGACATACAGATCAATAAGGTCCATCAATCTACATGCTCTAGTTGTGTAGACTTGGGCTAATTCACATGATGAATATTTTAACTCTTGAGACTGTAAATATGGAACCAAATGGACCCGCAAGGTTCAATTTGGTTTCATGTTCACGCTCTCATAGAGTTACGTCTGGTTCAGTTACGTCTGTTATTTAGTCCTGCGGTCCACCTGGAATCTCAGTGATCACCGGACCACCTGTTGAAAACCCCTACATCTTGACACAAACACAGAGAATACGTGTAGTTATTGATAGACCAAGGATCGATGCAGTTACTGGATCATTACGCCCAGCACGTAGTGTGTGTGTGGCCGTGCGTGTGTGCTTGCGTGCGTGTGTGTGTGTGTGTGTGTATTTGTGTTCATGATTGTGCGCACGCACATGGGTGTGCGCATGTTTGTCTGTGTGTGTGCCCACTATAATAATGGTGGGGGATTCTTTGAAATATGCTAGTGGTGCAGAGCTCAAAAAGGGGTTGAGAGAAGCACTGTACAAAGCCATTAGGCAGAGTAACACAATTACTGCAGGAGCTGTTTAGATAACAAGGGGTGAAGCAGGAACCATATGTGCCTTTATTTAATGACCGGGGTCCTAATTTCCTTTCTCCCTCGGGCTAAATTTATTCTGGAGATCCTGACTGACTGGCACGCTCCCGCTGTCGGATTCAGAGGGACGTGACTCCTCGCTAACAGGCGACTATTAATGACAATGTCAGGTGAACGGGGAGGACTGCAGCCTGTGTGTCAGCGACAGGGCACTGTGTCACTCCGTCTGGCAACGGAAAAGAACCAGAAAGACCTTTTAGTAATGCAAAGGTTGTCTGCTCACAATGCACGATCATAGACAGCTGGTGCTCTGTCTATGTGACCGTTTACAACAGTGGTGCTACATATTTTAATATGAACCAGGCTTTTTACAGTGCTAAGAAGGGTGGTAGGGGCCGGACGGGCAGACGCAGCAGATTCTACCGAAAACAATAATTGTAAAGGGTGTTTGAATCTGCATACTCGGCTCTCGCCCTGCAGCGCCCCACCCATCTTTTATTTATATGGTAAATAAAAGATATTTTGAATTGGTGACCTGACCACAGACTGAATCCCTGCATGGTTTGGCAGGGTCCCCCAAATGGCCTCTCTTACTATGAATGGAACTTTTCCAGAGCGATCAGAGCGAAAGCAATCAGGCAATGCCCCCCTCTGTGTGCCAAAATAGAAGTGACGCATGCCTACATTGTATGACGACATCAATGTGGACTCTTTTCCTGACCTGCCTAAACCATGTGCCCTTGGAGACACAAATGCAAGGTGCATGGCCATGTCTGATGGTCACCTCACAGAACCCGTTGGTGCACTTAGTGTTTAACCACTTAGTCTTGAACACACAAAAAGGACATAAAAAATGTCTCCCGTGAATAACTATAGGCCTCCGCTTGGCTGAGGCTTTCATCTGGTTGAAAGGCTGCACATAATTATCCATATAGACACTGTTGGCACCACACATATATCAGTCTGCCACTGTTGATTCACGGGTTCACATTCAATATATTCACTGCTGACAGATTGTTCATTTAAACACAGGCTTTATTCAGCATGTATTGTAGTATTGGTTCAACAATTTGTCCTAAAAGTTAAAGCCGTAGATAGTTGTTTCTTTTGTCCAAAACATATCTTATCATCCCCAAATGCCTAATCTCGCATGTTTGCTATAGACAATGCCAGAACATTAATCACTGTACCTGTTATATACTTGTAAAGAGGTCAATGGCGGAATGCTTTTATTTATTTATTTATTTTTATTCTACTTTAACAAGGACATAGTATCCCAGTAGAAATACTTTTATCTTTACCTAATGTGATCCTGGGCTCTCCACTCCTTCCACCAACCTGGGAAGGCAGCCTCATGCTTCCTTCAATGCATGAGGAGTCCACCCCCCGTCCACCTGACGGGGGGGAGTCTCCCTACTCCCTTGGGCGTAGCACGTGAAAGGAACACGTTATTTCAACCAGTTCCTGTTCCCTCCATCAGGCCCCCCCGGATGGCCAGCAGACTAGAGACCAGGAACACTGCATGTTTTTGTGAGGGAACCTACTCTAGGGGACACGGGAATAACATGTAAACTCTGCACAGAAAGGGCCTTCATCAACCCCGCCACGGGTATGCCGCCAGCAACCTAGTGGGGAATCGAACCCAGGACCATCTAGCTGTGTGGTGTCAGCACTACCACTGTACCACCGACCGTGCACCCCCCCCCCCCCAGCCCCCTCCTCCTCTAATGGTTTTAATTAATGTGCCAAACAGTGAGGACTTCTTTGTTACATAAGGGTGTGGCTGTTTAAACTTTAAACTCGAGAATCATTTGTTGCCAGGGAAACCCGACTGCACTTGCTTAATAGAATTAATGATTGCGCTTTGCACGATGGCCCCGTGGAGAGAGAAGGCGACAGTGTGTGATTTGTGCTCGAGCACTTTCTAGAATTTCACCGCTTAGTCGAGGCTCAGCAATATGCATATCAATTTATTTGTTTTTGCAAGGCACCGAGAATTATTGAAGTCTGCAACAGTGACGTTTATTATTTATTTATTTCAAACGAGAATATCTTTTGACAGGCACTTAATCCTGCTTTTACCGCATGCAATATATTTCTCGACGTTCTCAGAATTGCCACTGTGGTCGGCAATTCTAAAACAAGACAAATATTTACTTTCTGTGAGATTTCACCAAACGTCTGCTTATCAGTGGACTGTGGTGTAAATTGGACTTGGAGTACCAACATAACAGTAATTTGTCCCTGCAAAAATAGCCTGTGCAAAAATACCGTAATATTCAGGGTTTTTAGTTAAATGTAAAAGAGGCAACTTTAGTGTGTACAAACACTGTTTGTAAACAGATTTGTTTAAAAACTCTATTGGCTCATTATCAACCTGCTGGAGACTGCTGTGCTGTGATTGGCTAAAAGGCTGCCTCACCCCACGCAACCTCCCTCCCCCTGACAAATTCGCACCGCCTTTCCTGAGCGAAACAAATGTTTTGTTTTCATGATTTGTTGACAGAGTTCTGGATTGTCTGCAGGACGAAGCAAGTGTCTGTCTGCAGGGAAACAGCTGCAGCATCGAAGTACAAGCAACATAGATGGGGGGGCTAAAGTTCCCTCTAATACAATACTAACATCAGTTGTTGTTGAAGTTGCAACAGACATGCAGCATGCATAAAGCTAAAGGTCTGACTCTGAGAGTTTTCTGTTTTCAATGATTAGATGCTGTTGGTCTAGTGGTGACACAACTGTAGTTGGTAGCAGTAGTAGTGTTTCAAATCATTTTAAATGTAGGCCATCGTGTTTGCTGGGGCAAACACGGGGCGTTTAGGGGGGCATTGCCACCCCATGCCTAGATCCGCCCCTGTTTACAGGCACTGAGGTTCAACTCTGTCTGTGACAGCCAATGACACGGCTGCATCCACAGCAGAGGGTAGGCTAGGCCTTGTCAGGTGACTGAAAAAGACAGACAGAAATAACGTGTGGTATACACTAACAGCGCAGTACGCACACCTCGCCCAAATTAGAAGTACCCTCTGGATCAGGGCCCACTTGGGAATCCAAAAAAGCATTTACAGCCCACCCATCTGACCACTTAAAGAGACAGTTTTTACCCCTTCACCCACCAAAAAAGAAACAAAAAATCTATTTATTACTGACGCCATTGAGACTTTTAATTCATGGATATGCATTTGGTTTCCTAAGCCAATAATTTGGTGATTGCTTTAACACAATGGAGACTATTTTATCAAAGCATATAATGGTGCTACAGTATATGCTATTCCCACTGAGCACAAAATCCAAGAAATGTCAAAAAAAGGTCTAAACGTGGAAGTCTTTAGTTGTCCAATCTAAGATAGACGTCTGATCTAACATTAGACCTCTACAAAACTCCCACTTTTAGACAGCGCTTGTGTTCAGTGGGTTATGTTTATGCTATATGCCCTCATACCTGACTAACTACTTCTCCAAAGATCGTGACACCCGCAGCCAGAATACATGGGGAAGTGATCAATGATCTCCAACCACCCACACACAGGGTCGGATTTAGCCAGCCCTATTAGGATGGTCTGGAAGAATGGCAGGATGGGAAACTCCAAAGTTTTTCATATGAAACAGTTTTCAACCTTGTTGACAACAGGGGCCACTATTTATTCGGCATTTGAGCCAGGGACCTCCATTTGAGGGATTTTAGCCCCACACCCCAAAACTAAAGATTTCTTTGCTTTTGTCCACAAGACCAGGCTGGATTTGGGGAAAAAGACAGTCAAAATGAGAAAGAAAAAAAAAAGATCAAAATGACCATTGAACTTCATATGAAGTTCAAATTCAGATGATGAATATTTTAACTCTGGAGAGTGTAAAAATGAGAGCATTTTTACGCTCTCAATGCTTAACCAACTTTCCACCATTTAGCTGGGGCCCACCTGGAACGCTCTCAAGGACCACTGGTGGTACCCAGACCCCAGGTTGAAAACCACTGAATGATTACCTTTCATTGGGTGGGCAGAATGCACGTTTGGAGAGCCCACCCCTGCCCCCCTCTATATCCGGCCCTGCCCACACATAGAACAAACGTGGGGAAATCCTCGCTCTATAATTCCCTCCCATGGCAGACACCATCCGTTAAATGATTAAACAATGTGAATCAGTGGTTTCTTTCAAAACTGAAGACCTGTAAAAAAACATCAGTAGTCCACCAGGGAAGATTAGTGTAATTTAACATAGAAAGCAGGTGTCATTCACTGCTTTTTATCCTTTGTAGTACGTGTCTTGTGTTTTTGATGACATGTAATCATTGTGTTATTTTTTGATGCTATGCATGATTCATTGAATTACATAATACCACAATGTCCTCAAGACTTTATTTTTTTGTTATCATCTTAGCCTTGATGTCTGAGTGTGTGTATATATATATATATATATACCAGGGGTTATATATATATATATATATATATATATATATATATATATATATATGTGTATATATATATATATATATATATACCAGGGGTTTTCAACAGGTGGTCCGGGGACCACCAGTGGTCCTTGAGAGGGTTCCAGGTGGTCTCCAGCTAAGTTGTTAAACCAGATGAAACCAAATGGGCCCTTGCA
Source organism: Benthosema pterotum (assembly GCA_039105355.1). NCBI lineage: Eukaryota > Metazoa > Chordata > Actinopteri > Myctophiformes > Myctophidae > Benthosema > Benthosema pterotum. Next base: position 19,143,996 of record CM076987.1, read on the forward strand.
GGTCCATTTGGTTTCATTTTTACACTCTCAAGAGTTAAAATATTCATCATCTTACTAATTAGGCCAAGTGTACAACTACAACTAGAAGATCAATGGTCATTTTGGTCTGTATGTTTTGGATTTGTTTTTGTTTCACAGATCCAGCCTGTTATTGTGGACAAAAGCAAAAGAAATCTTTAGTTTTGGGGTGTGTGGGGCTAAAATGTCCTCAAATGGTGGTCCGTGGCTGAAATGCTGAATAAATGGTGGGCCCTGGGATGAAAAAGGTTGAAAACCACTGATTTATACTGTATATACCTTGTGCTGTTTACATTTCCGACAGGTACATACAGATAAAGTACTCTCAGTCGATCGGTGGTAACCGTACGTGCGTTGTGGTGAGCAGACTGGGCACTGCTTGGGAAAACAACAACAACAACAACAGTGAGAGCGAGCCTCCTCTGACACGGTCGTGAGGAGACGGCGTGGCGGATGACAAAGGACGTTGCTAGGCAACGTCTACCCGGGTGATTCCCTGGACAGGTGGGTGGGCGGGGTGGGAACTGAGACAGACAGGCCACACCTGCTGCTGCTCGGGGGTGGTGTGTGTGTGGGGGGAACTCCACTAGCACTCCACAAGCACTTGGATACCACCTCTGTCTCTCTCCCTCTCTCTCTTCCTCAATTCAATTGAATTCAATTCAATTCAATTCAAAGGGCTTTATTGCTTGGCATCAGAAAACATACGTTTACATTGCCAGAGCAAGAAGCACAGTACAACAATACAGATACAATCAATACAACAATTATCTACATTTCAGAGTCTGAATCATCAATAAATCAATTTATACGTGCCATGTTCATTTGTTTCAAGAATGCACGACACAACGATTAATAGATGAATCGTAATCAAATCGATAATTTAATTAACTTGTCAAATAATTTAATAGTCCATTAATCGGATCATTAATTATCACCATACTTTATCATGGGGTTTTTCCCTTTTAACCATAGTTTTTCCAATGTTAGATCTAACTAAACTAAAGAGCAGTGATCCATCTCTCTTCCCGTTCAATTTGATGATAGTTGCACCTGCATAGTAGCAACTGCAAAGCAAAACATGACGCATAATAATGATTATAACATCAACATTTATAACAAAACATAAGGCTTGATTTTTGTGTATTGACATGCGTATAGATTCTTCAATAAAATGTATGCAGTCAGAATAAGCCTAAAGACTAGCCTGACCTCAGTCTGAATTGTCATTTCGTTTCACTTCATTATTCACGGGGAAAAATAAGCTAGTAATTTTTTAAGGTGCAACACCATGAGTTTTTTTAAATTAATTGCCTAATCATCACCTAATAAAATGTATTTTTGTTAGTTAGAACATGCCTAAAATATAGGGTATAGGGTAATATATCATCTGGGTGATGGTTAAAGAAGTGTCATAATCCAATTAATAGATGAATGGGTTAAATAATTGGCCAATGAATAGATTATGAAAATAATCGTTAGTTGCAGCCCTGGAATACACACAATGATCTTTGTATTCTTTAGGGTGGTTGTGTTGCATCTGCATTCCTCCCCTGTCACAGGAGCTTACAGATCTCTCTGCTAGATATGGAAGTTTTTTTGTCAACAGTCATGTTTATGTCTCTGTCTTGGTACAGTGGACAGATGGTTAGATACAGTAGAAATTGTAGCTCAGTCTCTACCTCATCTGTGTGCAGTGGGTACATAGTCTGTCCTCTCCTGGGAGCATCTCTCTCTCTCCCACACACACACACACACACATACACACACACACACACACACACACACGCACACACACACGTAATCATCCACTTTCACCCGTACCTCCGTATTCTATCCGTGTGGATGAGATCATAGATCTGCCATTATACCGTTAATTCCTTTTAATGGGGCACATGTGTTAACGTTGCGCCGTCGTGTCACCAGGTCACGGCAAAACAGAACACGATTAACTGAACTGACAAAAACTGTTAATAATGTGTCATTAAGAACGCTGTGATTAGGAATTATGCAGCCATTAGTCCGTCATTGGTCGTTTGTCCTTAATTGGGCAAGGCTGTCTTTCAAACCTAGTTAAGACGGCCTTATCGTTCCTGTGTTTTTTCCGCCAATTGAGCAAAACACAAAACTGCCACTAATCTAATCGTTTATGCCAGTTCAACTCAATTTACATCCATTGATTTAGGATTTAGTAACACAATCCCCCTCCTCAAATCCTGTGTAATCCTGTTAAAGTGTGCGTTACGTTTGCTGCTCGGATATAATTGGGGAAAAAACGACACAGGGGAGGATTGGCAAAGGATTACTGGTTGGCATCGCATGGGCACACTTTTTGTTGAAGGATATGTCATTTATAAAGAAATGACTTAGACTATCCTAAAGCCAATAGTTGCATTATAGTTTGTCTGAAAGAATTCATCCTGAGGTGAGAGTCCGTCTGAGTGTCTGTCTGCATCACTCCTGTATTATGCAGGGGCAGATGTAACATTTCCCAATTGGGGAGGCAGAGAAAATGGCATAGGGGCGACCTCATCGCCCATCGTGTCGCTTCGCACCATGGGCGATTAAGCTGCACCCATACCATTTTTGGTTACAGGACTTTTATTTGGCAAGTAATCAATAATAACATCAGTTGTTATTGAAGTTGCAACAGACACAAAGTATGTATAAAGCTAAATGTCTGACTCAGAGAGTTTTCTGTTTTCAATGATGAAATGCTGTTGGTTTAGTGGTGCCAAAACTGCAGTTAGTTAGTAGCAGTAGTAGTGTTTCAAATCATTTTTTAAATGTAAGCACTTTAATTTGAAATGGGGTTCTTGGGTTGTTTTGCATGCCATCATGTTTGGTGGGGCAGACTGGGCATTTAGGGGGGCATTGCCCCCCCCATGCCCATGCCTAGATCCGCCCTGGTATTACCGGTATGTGGAATTAAATTATTCTTTTTTTAATGCCACGGTGCTTGTCATAATGTGCCGCCCAGTGCCACCCCTTACTCCTTTGTCAACACTAGCTGACCGCAGTTTGTCATTACAGCAGACTGTTCTATTCATCAGCCCGCATGTTTACAATAGTATTCTAAAATCCACTGAACCTTACCAGAACCTCCTAACCTTGCCTCTCTTGTCTGACAAAGTGTCATGGCAGCTCCCAAACCAGGGGCGGATATAACTTGTCCCATTTGGGAGGCCAAGAGAACATGTTCATCGCCCATGGGAGGCCAAGAGAACATGTTCATCGCCCATGTCGCTTCGCGCCACAGTGCGATGAAGCCGCACCCATACCATTTTCGGTTACAGTACTTTGATTAGCCAAGTAAAGCATCAATAATAACATCAGTTTTTGTTTAAGTTGCAACAGACACACAGCATGCATAAAGCTAAAGGTCTGACTCAGAGAGTTTTCTGTTTTCAATGACTCTCTCAAACACTCTCAAGAGTTAAAATATTCATCTAAATTGGCCCAAGTCTAGTTAGAAAATGTCTGTTTTAATGGTCATTTTGATCTGTATGTTTGACTGTTTTGTTTCCCAAATCCAGCCTGGAATAGTGGACAAAAAAGCAAAATAAATCTTTAGTTTTGGGGTCTGTTGCGGCTAAAATGTCCTCAATTGGTAGTCCGTGACTCAAAATTCTGAATGAATAGTGGGCCCTGCGATCAAAAAGGTTGAAAGCCAGTGCTTTTAATCATACTGTGATACCACCGGCCGGCCCCTACGGGTCGTGGCCCACCGGGAGACCTCCCTGTGTACGCCCAATGGTCAATCCGACCCTGCCCTCAAGCACTTGCTCTGTAAATACACTCTTGCCCCCTGAGCTCCGCGCTCTGCCTTGCCCGTCTCTTAGATACGCTCTCTTGATATGAGTTCCAGTGAAACCTGATATTTGCTGAGTGGGGGAACATGGCGCCTATTTGCACAGTAAATCTATTTGTGTGCGATACGTATAATAGCAGGACGGAGTCCGCCACTGCCCTGCCCGGCCTCTCACAGCCCCTCTATGGCAAACACACTGAGTGCACACACTTAACACACTCGCACGCACGCGCACACACACACGCACGCACGCACGCACGCACACACACGCGTAAACACACAGACTAGCCTTTGCCATGGGGAGAGCATCAAGTAAGCGGTGTATAATATTGGTTCACCGATCTGAGCCCCTGTCCCTGCCCTTTGCTTCCCCGCCAAAACTGATGTCACCATATTTGCGACTGTAGTTCACTCACATTTTTGAGCCCAGCCTAATACACATGGAGCAACACTGGGTTCGTTCCTCTATGTAATTTAAAAGCTTGTGAGTCAGGATGTAACATACAGTTTGTGGACATACTGCAGTGGGAATACAGTGGAAATACAGTAACTGTTATAATGATGACTGATAACTGATGGAGGCACATTATTCTTTAGACCCCACTCTATCGATCCCACATGTGTGCGTGCGTCCATGTCAACATGTAATAGTACATAGGCCTAAAGTTTGTGCACCTCAGACATCAAGACAGTCTAATGATGCAATTTACCCAATCTGGAGAAACTATCTTTTATATACCATTTATATATACAGTACCATTATCGATAGCTGATATCTCGACTCTTAATTTCCGATATCAACTGATCCTGGTATATGCAAGCTTTTGTAAAATAAAAGTAAAGGAGCATTCAGTGCTTTGGGTGTTTTGGAACCCACCCCCCACCCCCCAAAACAGACCAACAGCACATGCACCAAAGCCTGCCCCCATTCGATCATGATTGGAGGAAACACCCCCATATATTTTTTTCCCGACTGTGAATGCTGTTTTCTGATTGTTTTATTTTATTTTATTTTATTTTTTCAAAAACTAAGACTGTTTTCCCCATATTCATTTTTAAGGTGTTTATCAGTCCAATAATATCTGGGTGGCCGATATATCTGCCCATCCATAATTTTAACCTTTAGTGTTGTGGGTTTTTTGTGACGTGTGGCGTGGGTCCTCCATGAATTGATAATCCGACTCGTCCCGTTCCCCCCCGCCATCACTGCATACATTTAAACAACCCGCCTGCCCCGCAATTCAGCCCAGTCTCACCCCAAGTCGTATGAATAACACGGACTGACACGCAGCCGTTCCGTTCATAGAGTAGGACTAGGTACGTTCATATCCTACTAAAGAACCTACCATTGCCGTTCATATATTATGGTTGTGTGACGGAGGTGTGGCTTTTATAGACCTCACAAACCCGGAGGTTTTGGGGTTTTAAAAAAATTACTATTCTCTCGGTAACATATTGTAACTCGGACGTGGCTGAGTCGGCTCTACCAAACTTTCGCAACGCTCAGCGCGGCAATTTGCTCAGCAAGTCCCTCACTCAGTGGTGCTTTACGATGCTCGGGTTCGGGGGACACGGCACCAGTCAGTAGAACGTTCAGTATTATGTGAACAGACTTATTTCAGTATACTATGACCTGAATTTTGGTTCTATTCGTAGGTTAACTACGTTAAGTGGCTCTATATTATTCATACGACTTGGGGTGAGATTGTTTTTCACAAATACACCTCAAATATGCCTTTCATTTGTATACAGTCAGAAAAGGTGATTCTAAACTGTCTTGATGGCTAATAATATCACTGGTCCCCCAGTGTTCTGATCATCGATGTGCAGTCTGTGCATTGTGCAAGGCACCTTTGGTGTATCCCTTTGTTTACATTTGTTGTCACACTCGTGAGTGACATGGCAGAGATTGAGAGAAGACGAGGGAGCAGCAGGGGCGAAATCCATTCAAGCCCTCGCCCGCGGGCGCCCGGTTTCAAAACCGGGCGCCCGATTTCGAAGCGGGCGCCCGGTTTTCGAAACCGGGCGCCCGGTTTTGAAACCGGGCGCCCGTTTTCGAAAGCGGGCGCCCGCTTTCACAAAAACGGGCGCCCGGGGGCGCCCGCGGTCGAGGGCGCTTTGGATTTCGCTTCGGTTTTGAAACCGGGCGCCCGTTTTCACAAACGGGCCCTCCTTCCCTCCCTCTCTCCTTCCCTCCCAGGTGTCTGCTGTTAAGAGCTGTGAATAAATGAGTTGATGTGTTGAAGAAAACTTTTAAAACGAAATATCTGGTATCATCTGTGATCATCTGTGTTGGTGAGTCATTTAATGTACATAATGACAATAACTATTATAATACACAGACGATTATGCCTACTGTTATGTTGATTTAGAGCTGCTGGCTTTGTGTAGATCATTGAGACATTAACCATCGCGTTTTCTTAGACACCTAAATTTGCATCACATTACCAAAACAGATTGACCATTATATCGTAAATATCCCACTTGTGAAAACACATTAGGCCTATTCATATCCCTAGAAGCTCCAAAAGTTGACACCATTTAGCACCCATTTAAATGTTAATGTAACCTCTGAGAAAAAGTCAACTAAATCTATATAATTCCATTTGTACACCCTCAGAGTTACAGAACCACAAGGGTCCATTTGGTTCCAAACTATCATTTACTTATAGACTGGACCCCTAACTCAATGTTGGATGGAAGTGTACACGATGGTTAGTTCTTAGGAAGTGAAATTGAGAGACCCTTTAGTTTGAAATCTACCCATACCTGTACATTTTTTCAACCAAATACTTAAATCAAATCTGTACGTATACACCATAGGAGTTAAATTTGCTGTAGACTACAGACTAAATTCAATGCAAACAGATGGTACAATGATTTGTTCTTCCAATGTACCTGTAGTAAAAATACAATGCAGTATACATCATTTTGGGTGTATTTTGTATCTTTCAGGAATTGTGATGACATGACTACATTCAGCATTCGGTGATCTGGATTCCAGCAGCAGTGAGAAGCAGCCGTTCGATTTGGAGAATGCAGCATCAAACTGTTCTCTTCTCTGTTCCTTTTTGAGGGAGGTTGTTGTGGACTGTAGCATACTTGTTCATCTCAGTTATGTACCAAGACAATGAGGTGGCATTTAACTTATTGATTTGATTCACCACACACGTTTTACTTGACCTAACTACTGTATGTGTATACTATAATTACATTATTCAGAACATCTCTGTATTCAATTCCAGTCGCATTATACAAAGAAAATCCACCCAAAATACAACATTCATTCTATTTTCCTCAATACATGGCTAACTATAGATGCAAGAGGATAGTATCTGTATTGTCCAGGTGTATTTGAATAAAGCTGACACTGACAGACATCTATGTGTTTTAATTGAAATGACTGACATGATGGATTACAACATATACTTCAAGTGCATGTAAAAGTTAAAACCATGAAGAGCAGAATTGATTTGTATTGATTTGTATTGATGTACATCTCCTGGAGACCATGGTAACCTGAAAGACAAAGAAACAAAAGAAAGTTATTTTTGTTCCTATGTGGAAAGAATTTTGAACTTTGAGGTAAAATGACTGATATGTTCTGTTGTCCAGTGTCATGGCAGCAGAGTTGGCACCTCAATATTGGTAATTTCTACAAAACGTGTGGATAGGTCTGAAAATGAATGTACCGCAGATGTTTACATGTAACTAGTATGTACCATACATGGGTGCATTACATATTATTCTCAATACTGAAATACTTTTTTTTTTAAATTTACTAAACATGAAAAAGAAGTCAATACAAACTCTGCTACTTTGAGGACAAAACCAAATTATTATTCAATATTATTATTGAAGCAGGGTACTCTTGAGACTTTGAGTAAATAGTAGTAGTCTAAATGGGTCCCTAGCTAAATATAGCTTGGAACCAAATGGACCCTACATTTGGTTGGATTCAAACTGGGGTGGTTTGGGTTATCCACGACATGAAAACGTTTGGTCTGCTCTAATGTAACTTCTTGGGATATGAATAATGCATTATCACAAGTGGGATATACGGTATAATGGCCAATGGCAGGCAACACTGTCTTTTGTATTACCAAGCTAGTCTGTATAGGTGTCTTAAGAAAACGCGATGGTTAATGTCTCAATGATCTACACAAAGCCAGCAGCTCTAAATCAACATAACAGTAGGCATAATCGTCTGTGTATTATAATAGTTATTGTCATTATGTACATTAAATGACTCACCAAAGCCAAGACAACATTGATAAAAGCAGTAAACACACGTTAGATTATAGTAGAAAAATGTTTACCTGTTACACAGCAGCCAGCAGCCTAGAGTAGACCAGTGTGGTGGTGGGGGCAGAATCCACATGTTTTGCTTTGTAAATAAACACACAATAACCGAATTCCAATCAAAACGAACGGTAAATTAATGAAGCATACTAATGTAAGTTATGTTACAAAGTGGTGAAAATAGAAATATATGACGCGAAAATAATTGTATGTCTGTAGAAAAACGACTCGGCCAACTCCAGGCTCTGCTCCATGTAAAGTCAATACAGTACTGGATGGTTGGGGACTCAAAACGGAAGTGAAGTGTGAAGCGGAAGTTCCCCCCGCCCACTCCAGCAAATTGTGCAAGAGGGTAATAGACAGTTATGCAAACACCATTCACTTCATGGGGCCAGTCCAATGGCGGCTCTTCTACATAGACTTCTATTGAATTAGCACAACAAAAGGGGACACGTTCTGGAATGGAAGTAGTATTTGCAATGGATTCAAGCAACGGCCCAGCTTTTATGATAGTTTTGTAGTAAGCCTGTACAATATCTTACAACAGTTGTCATGATGAACAGATTCCTAAATTAGCCGTTATTTGTGCCGCCCTCGTTGAGAAACAATGTATTTCCAACAGTTTGTCACTTTATCTCATTTGCGCTTGGCTTCTGGCCCCTCAATGTCGCAACTCTTGTCCACCTAGAGTACACTATAGGCAGCCAACAGAGAAAACAACGGCGCATGCGCGGGCACTCTTCTGGTCATAGAAGAGTTGCGACATTGAGGGGTCAGAAACTGAGCGCTTGAGCTGCTGTTCATGCAGCTTATATGATGCAGCTGAATAGGGACTTTAGGCAGGTTTTCAACAGTCAAAGGTACAGTAACGTTGTTATTTTACCGTTGACATGTTTGTGTTGTACTATCACTAAAAACAATCTAAAATAAAGCGATTTAAGATCATTAACGCTGGGCTGTTGCCTGGGTCCTAATTCAGGTCCAGGAGTTGTCCCCATTCTCTATTGAAGTCTAAGCAGAAAAGCCGCCATTGGACTACCCCATGAAGTGGATGGAGTTGTCACTCTGTCTATACTCTATGGCTCTGTTTCAACACAGATGATCACAGATGATACCAGATATTTCGTTTTAAAAGTTTTCTTCAACACATCAACTCATTTATTCACAGCGTCTTAACAGCAGACACCTGGGAGGGAAGGAGAGAGGGAGGGAAGGAGGGAGGGAAAACGGGCGTTTGTGAAAACGGGCGGCCGTTTGTGAAAACGGGCGCCCGGTTTCAAAACCGAAGCGAAATCCAAAGCGCCCTCGACCCCGGGCGCCCGTTTTTGTGAAAGCGGGCGCCCGCTTTCGAAAACGGGCGCCCGGTTTCAAAACCGGGCGCCCGGTTTCGAAAACCGGGCGCCCGCTTTCGAAAACGGGCGCCCGCTTTCGAAAACGGGCGCCCGCTTCGAAATCGGGCGCCCGATTTTGAAACCGGGCGCCCGCGGGCGAGGGCGCTTTTGGATTTCGCTGGCCCTCCGAGGGAGGTTGCCTTGGGGGAGATAATAGATCAAGATTTAACCAGTGCGTCATGGGCAGTCAGTCGTGCAGTAGTTATGCAACAAGAGGACTGGTGGCACAGATGCTGATAGAAAATGTAACTAAAGACCAGAGAAAAAGCTCTTTGAAAACGCTTGGTGTCGTCCTCCTCGCGTCATCCATGGAACACTACACACACACACTCACGTGCACACACGTTGTGGGAGTATCGACAGGGATTTATGAGTATTGAAGGAGGAGATCATCCAGCACAACTCAATACCTCAACACTCACATTTCCTCCCAGGACAAGTGACAACAAAAGTTGTGGTTTAGAAGGTAGAGTTTCCTTTTGGGAACTGGAAGTTTCCTGGTCAACCCTTCCCTGGCTCCAGCCTGGAATCACCACCTTAAATTATTATTCCTGGGGATTCAAAATAATGAATAATGAAGTGAAATTAAATGATCTTTCAAACTGAGTGTCAGGCAAGGTCAACTCCCAATTCTTGAGAGCCAGCGAAATCCAAAAGCGACCTCGCCCGCGGGCGCCCGGTTTCAAAATCGGGCGCCCGCTTTCACAAAAACGGGCGCCCGTTTCACAAAAACGGGCGCCCGTTTTCAAAAGCGGGCGCCCGTTTTCAAAAGCGGGCGCCCGTTTTCACAAACTAGGCTATGCCTAAACCTAACTCTAACCCTAAACTTAACCTCAGTAAACCTATGCCTAAACCTAACCTAACCCTAACCATAACCTTTTGAAAAGGGCGCCCGTTTGTGAAAACGGGCGCCCGCTTTTGAAAACGGGCGCCCGTTTTTGTGAAAACGGGCGCCCGTTTTCAAAAGCGGGCGCCCGCGGGCGAGGTCGCTTTTGGATTTCGCCCCTGCTGCAATTCTTCCTTAAGGTTTAAGGCCTTAAAACTTAAACAGCAGGTTGGTGCTTTTGCACATTTGGCTCCACTGTGGGTGTCATTGTGTGTTTGTGTGAATGTCAATTTTTCCAAACTACCGTAGTGGCGTAGTCTAAACTAAAACATACCCGATGACTAAAATGTGACAGAACTAATATCTAAATTCTCTGTCACAGACAACACTGCTCTTTTGGATCCTGAGCTGCGTTTACTAGGCACCTCTAATGGTTCGACAAGTAGACGAGAAAGAGCATAGCGCCATTTGGCAAAGGAGCTACATATTGTAGCACCTTTAGGTGTTATATAAGCACCTTAGGTGCTATAAGTACCAAAAGGTATCTGCCATTTGTATTTTCGGGCAAATTGCCAACCCTTAGCATTCACATTTAACTTTTTTCCACGTCTGAATGTGTGTCAAGGTTGAATGACACTTGTACTGTATATCTAGACAGTCCAGACCTCTTTCTGCAACCACTACAAGTTAGTGATCAGCCCGATCGAATGCTATATGGAACAATGTTGAGTACAGTCCTAAAGTCAGTTTCAAATCGGTGAGGCGAACAGTTCTCAAGTTACGTGGATTACAGTCAACATGGAGATCTTGTGTGTGCGTGCATGTGTGTGCGTGTGTGTGCGTGTGTGTGCGTGCGTGCGTGCGTGCGTGCGTGCGTGCGTGTGTGTGTGTGTGTGTGTGTGTCAACATACTGTATGTATCAGTAGTTTTTATTAAGTTGATTTCAATTTCTAACAAGATAGTGTGACATTTGTCTTTTGAAAAGCCTTATTTGAAAGCATAATCTTCTGGCATTTATTTAGCAGATTCTCTCCAGTGATTTAAAAACGAAACAGTGTTTTATACACCTCTGCCCTGCCTGGTAGCAAATTAATTATCTCCGCTTGGCATGGCATAGGCAGATGTCACTTTAAATTAAGGTTTACAATGATATACTTTACTAACGAAAAAAGCAAGTTTGTATTTGCCCATGTACAGTATGCTGGTCTACCAGCATACTGGGAGACCATGAAAACTGGACCCTGTGGACACTTTGGGCTCCATTTTCATCATCCGCTAAATCCCTTATACCAAACTTTTTTTTTTTTTACTATTTTGAAAAACATTTTGGAAAAGTTCAACGTGCCAATCTATTGACACGTTGTGAGCTTGTAGAATGGCCATTTTAACTATTGAAAAAAGTTGTTTTAATAGTTTTAAAAAGGCAAAGAAGTTAAAGGATAAAGTGTTTAGCTGTGACAAAAATCTAGGCCTTTGAGCTCATTCACTTTTCCATGTCTTTCATGTCAATCCTATAACTCTACTTTCATTAGGATATGGACCTTCAATAACCTACTGCATCTTTGTCTACTTGCAGCCCATAGTAGAGGCTCTTTGTGAACCTGGACATGCTGAGTAGGCTACACCAAGGTTTTATGATGGAAATGTTGAGTAGGGGTCCTCAGCATGTAGAAACTGCCAGGTGCTAGCTTGCATATTATGTTGAACAATTTTCATAATTGGCATAATGTAGCCAACCATTAACAACAACCTATAGAAGGCAAAAATGCTCATGCTTTATGTAGCATGTGATATCTCCAACTAGGGCAGTGGTTTTCAACCTTTTTGATACCAGGGCCCACTATTTATTCAGAATTTGAGCCATGGACCATGACATTTTAGCCCCACAGAGCCCAAAAAAGATGTATTTTGCTTTTGTCCACAATTCCAGGCTGGATTTGGGAAAAAAGAAACAGGCCAACATACAGATCAAAATGACCATTCATCTACATTCTCTAGGTGTGTAGACTTCAGATTATGAATATTTTGACTCTTTTAGAGTGTAAACATGAAAGCAATTGACCCATTTGGGTCCAAATGGGTCATTTTTACACTCTCAAAGAGTTACATCTGGTGTTACCAACTCTACATCATTTAGCTGGGGACACCTGGAACCCTCTCAAGGACCAATAGTGGTCCCCGGACCACTGGTTGAAAACGACTTTCATGATGCTGAATCCATTGCAAGGATTGATTTGCACAACAGAACACTCCATAGCCACGTGCCCAAAATTGTGCTGACATCATCATCACATTAATTTTGTGATGACAACTATGGCTGTTTGTGGCTCACTCTTTCAAGGACCCCCGTGTAGTGCACTTTGAAAAACATAGCTCTAGTCTGGACATACACCCGGTGTCCCGGTCACTCGCTCCATCGTTACGCACGAATATCGGACACACAACACACACACAGCACGATCGAGAGAGAAGCAAGATCGCTTCGTTTGTGTCACTCTAGTTTGGCACTAAGTAAAGCCGGACCATTGAGGAGGAAACGGTGTGTTACATTATTGGAGTCCCCCGGGCCGGGACACGACACGACTTGGGCATGTCGTGTGCAGTGTAGTAGGGGAGGAGGGGGGCTGGACTGGTGTTATTGAGTGGTCGCCAGGCGGTGTCCGTCCGACGTGCTTTGCCTGCCTGTTTGCCTGCCTGGCCCCGGCCGGTGTGAGACATCGAGAAGAGGGGGAGAGCCATACATGGAGAGGACCGTGCGTAATGATCGGGTGGTGGGTGGAGAGGAGAGGACAGGGGCTCGGAAACCGATCTGGTGAGGAGGAAGAGGAGGCGGAGGACACCACTCCGCGGCGGGCGGCTCTCTCTCACGTACGGCGAGGTGGGGAGATCTGAGACAGAAGAGGACGCACCACACCCCCCACCCCTCCCCACCTTTTCTTCCAGGCACTTCTCCCCTTTTTCTTTTCTCTGGTTTTTTTATGGTTTTGCATGGCAGCTTGAGATCTGACTGACAACAAACCTCCTCCTCCTCCCCATTTCCCCACTCCAGACAAAGACCCAACTCTCTCTCTCTTTCTCTCCTCCCCAACTCGCTGGGTGGTATCCGAAGATTCCCCAAAACCCAACCAGCCCCCAGATTTTTTTTTGTTTTGTTTTGGAAAGTCGCACCACCGATGGCGCTGTGAAGTGGTTGTAGTCTCTCTTAACAAACGGATAAGACCATCAGAACGCCCAGGGGTTGTTGGATCGTTTCTGGACTGTTGTTTTTTCCCCCCTCCCCACCCACCCAGACGCGTCTTCTCCTCATTCTGGATGTTTTAGATCATTAATTGGAATAACGCAACGCCATGGATACGTACGCTTTCTCCGCCAGTATACTTTTACTCCTGTCCATCTCGTCCGTATCAACAGGACAGTTCCCGTCAGCTCTCATGTGAGTATACGAGCCTGTTGTTGACTAAATAAAAGTACTTCTTGCTGTAATCTATATCAATCGGCTATGAATTAACTCATATAGTTGCATCGGAAGAAGTATTTTTGTCTCTTACAATAAAAAAAGGAAAATATAAGACGCGGAATTGGCATTTTATTGTGGCAATATTTCACTGCCATTCCATTCCTCATAATGAACTGAAGTGACAGACAGCTGGGGATCGATCGGTGTGGGGTCTCGTGTTACCATAAATTACGTAACTCCCTGAAATACACGCTGCAACTGTGATTGCTATAATAGTCTTATTGGTCCTGTCGATTTTCTAAAGTAGGAGTGCATTCGTTAATTCATGCCTTATGGCGATAATAAGCTACTAGTCGTGACTTATTTGGAATATATAAGTTTAAGAACGTGTGTGTGTGTGTGTGTGTGTGTGTGTGTGTGTGTGTGTGTGTGTGTGTGTGTGTGTGTGTGTGTGTGTGTGTGTGTGTGTGTGTGTGTGTGTGTGTGTGTGTGTGTGTGTGTGTGTGTGTGTGTGTGTGCGCGCGCGCGCGCGTTCGTGCGAACATGTGTTGACAACCAACAGCTGTGTGTGACTACCGAATGGTTCCAGGAAGCAAGGTCTGCTGCTGCCTGTGTCGTGCTGTGCTCTCACAAAACTCTGTTAGTGTTTTCCCACAACTATATAATCCCACGGAAGAGCTTCTCTCCATCGCTTTCATGATTTTCATGTCAGTGTCTTGTCTGGGAGATGGTAATATTTACACAGAATCCCCATGTGTAAATTCTGGCTATTCTGACGTTTGTAGATTGACTGTTTTGGAATATGAAAGACATGTAAACTCCCCCTGGGCTACTTCAAAGACTTGGTCACTCTGGACACCCCCCCCCCCCTCTCACCACATCAGTACAGGAGTAGAGAGACAAAGACCAAATCCACCAGGATAGCCATTCATATTCGTACACTTGGAAATGCTTCACAGTGTCACTGGGGACCCCCTGGAACTCTTCCCAAGGACCCTTGCGGGTCAGGGCTCTGTGAGAACCCATGCCTAATTATAGAAGTCTAGCATCATGGCTTGGTTTGAGAGAGCAGGGGCTGTGATGTGAAGTGAATGCAGTTGTTGTGCTACAGCCTTTTATAGTTTATTATAATACATGTTATTTTTAGTCCCAAGGGCCGGTCTGGCTTGGTGTTTTATTTGTAGCTGACTGCGCTTGACCACTGAAGCCTGCACTCTGATGTGATTTGTTTGTTTTTTCGAAGAGCCTGTGACTTAATGACATTCTCGCCCGCCCCTGGGCTTCTGCCTTAATGAGAAACAGAAGACAAAGATTTAGAGAAGAAAAGAAAGGAATATCATGATATAACAGCTGCCGCTGTATGGCTAATGTTAATGTATACGGTTGCAGGGTGTTGCCAAGCTTGCCACTAGCTTTGACCTGAAAACACTGTTGCTGGCTCATCGGTCAGCCTTGGGGCTGCTGCTAACTTGTATGTCATCTTGTGGACATAGCATGATGGAAGAGAAGAGGTTTAATTTCATGCATGTTGTTTTCCAGGAGACAGAATTTCCCAGAAACCACAAAACCATATATACCGTACAGCAGGGGTGCCCACACTTTTTGACTTGAGAGCTACTTTCAAAATGAGCAGCTCAACAAGATCTACACATCAAACATGTGATTGTTCCATTACTGAAAGTGAAAATCCATTTCAAGACTCCCTAGAAAGTTTGAGCTTTGAAATAGTGGTGTTGATGGTGTTACTTGCTGTTAGTGTTTAGAATTGTGTGGACTCTTGAAAATTACGCAATTCAGGTGTTTAAATATAATTTAACTCTTGAGAGTATAAACTGAAACCAAATGGACCCATAAGGGTCCATTTGGTTTCATCTTAACACTCTCAAGAGTTACATATCTACTGTATAATTTTAGGGGACTGTCATGTGATCTACCTGCATGGCCTGTGTGATCGACTGGTAGATCACAATCTCCCTTTTGGGCATCCCTGATGTACACTGTACAATACTTCTTTGAGCGGCTTCTCCCATGCAATAGTCTACCTAGCATTCTACTTGGCTCCCTCATATGCCCAACTTTGTGTGTGTGTACACCATAGTGATGATTTCATTGGCTGAGCCTGTTAGTGCGATGACTTGATTGGCTGATCTATCTACATATCGAGGATAGAAGAAAAACTGAGGACACCAATTGTGATTGGCTGCCGGCTAGAATGCGATGATGGTGTATGAATGGCCGGAATGTGATGTGTGGTGTACGGGTGGCAGTGGCTCAGGGGGTAAAGTCACTGGATGGC
Organism: Benthosema pterotum; assembly: GCA_039105355.1. Lineage (NCBI taxonomy): Eukaryota > Metazoa > Chordata > Actinopteri > Myctophiformes > Myctophidae > Benthosema > Benthosema pterotum. The sequence continues at coordinate 19,160,097 of CM076987.1, forward strand.
AAGGTTGCTGGTTCAAAACCCAGGCTCCCCCAGAGTTAGTGTTGATGTGTCCCAGAGCAAGACACCTAACCCCTAATTGCTCCTGATGTGATGGTTGTGCCTTGCCTGTTTTCCTCCTATGAATGGGTGAATGTGATGCACAATCTGTGTAAAGTGCTTTGGATAAAGGCGCTATATAAATGCACCATTTACCATGATGATGAGCACCCTTCACCCCACACGAGTGTGACCCTCCCTACACAAATATCTTCATTGAAAATAGCCAGTCTAAATGGCCAGGCTCACAAGACGGCCAGCAATTTCGGGTGAATGTCCCACTGGAATAGAGTTGTTAGGCAGATCCGAAAATACACTGTAGACGTCTAGCAGCCAGCAGATCATGTGGCACAGTTGACTTTCTTAAACAAACGGTTGCCTAATAGCTTTGCATTTATGTGGAACATTTTAATTTGTTGCTACACATACCTTACAACAGGTTCTGATCCCTGCTCTAAAAGACCCTGTCGGGTTGTAAAGGAGGGGAACTGGTGGTGTATTCGCTTTCGAATGCAGCCCCAGTGCGGTCCCCCGGAGAGCCGGGGAGGCACGGCCACTCAGCCTAATGGCTCTGTGCTATGATGTCAGACTTGCAGAGTGCCCTGCCCATATATTTCATAGACACTAAGTGGATTGATCCAAAGATGGGCTACATGCGATTCATACTGAAGTTTGGCCTGAAGACACACATAGTTGATTTGAAGATTCTCCTTTCTGTGGGTACAATAGGTGACTCTGAATGAATGTGAATGGAGGGGGAAAAAAACTGCGTTAATTGCATTAAACCTTTTAAATCAGATTAATCAACAAAATGAATTTATGACACCACTCGTTATTTTCAACAGCCTTAGAGTATACATACTACATATATGTACTTGTATATGTACATATTTTATTTATTTTTTTTGCCAAATATCTCAATAATGATATTGTGACAGTATTGTAGTGGTGAAACCAATCTGTGTTGACCATCTAGCACCACTGTATTTGCAAGCTGTTAATAATGTAGGCCAGGCGTTTTCAACGGGTGAGAGGGTTCCAGGTGGTCCCCAGCTAATTTGGTGAACCAGATGTAACTCTTGAGAATGTAAAAATGAAACCAAATGGACACTTGCGGGTCCATTTGGTTTCATTTTTACAGTCTCAAGAGTTAAAATATTCATCATCTGAATTAGCCCAGGTCTACACAACTAGAAGATAGACGAAAGCAAAAGAAATCTTTAGTTTTGGGGTCTGTGGGGCTAAAATGTCCTCAAATGGTGCTCCGTGGCTCAAATGCTGAATAAATGGAGGGCCCTGGAATCAAAAAGGTTGAAAACCCCTGATGTAGGCTATTGAATCTGTTGTTGACCGGAGTCAACACACACAGGCTGTCATTTCCATTCACATTAAATAGCTTAGACAAAAACATAACCGATTTACAAGCTCATAGTCATAATGCAGTGCAAAGCACTACTATCACTGCTATTTCCCCCACTTCTTAAAGGTGAATTCCACCCATTTTCAACATTTTTTCTGAGAGTGTACAAACGGAACCAAATGAACCCGTTAGGGTTCATTTGGTTGCAAGAAGCATCTACAGAAATCCATTGACATGGTGAAAATACATCTTGATGATGTCATCAAGATGTTTCACCATGTTAGTGGCTTTCTTCAGACCTCCATTTCTTGAGAACACAGAATGCGGGAACTTTTTTTATCATGTCCACTCAGCACCTCTAGGCTATACTAATGACATATTAGAATGTTGAAAATGGGTGGAATTCCCCTTTAAGCGCACTCTGACTTCTACGTCATTTTGCTAGATTTGTTTTCTCCCCTCAAAATGCAAAATAAGTATGCTAGATTGAAAGGGTGACGGTGGTTATGTGACAGGCTTCCCTGTGACTCGTCGAGGTGAAAATCCCAGCGAGACTCGTGACGGCAGGGAGAATTTTCCGTCAAGATGCCATATTTCTACAGTGTGAATAAACATGGTCTTGGCTTGCTACTGTATTTCGGAAGCCTGGTCACATTCATGAGGAAAGCCAGACTTTGCCGGGGTGGTGCGTGCGTGGGGAGGGTTTTTTCCATGATTTGTTTTGATTTGTCAGGACAAATGGACAATGGAACTGTTTTAGCTAGGCTAATATTAATATTATTATTAATAATAATAATAATAATAATAATACATTTAACGACCTTGTATGCCTCTTATAGAAGTGGCTCGAGACCAAAAGCAAACATTGTGACGGCAGACTGTGGGCGAGTCGTAGCACTTTGGCACGGGGGTCTGTATTCTTGTACTGGCGACATTATGGACCATGTCTTGAGTATATGCGGCTTGAGGTGGTCAGATGGTGTGCTCCATATATGGACAATGTGTGACAGACGGGGGCGGGGCAGTGTCTTGAGTGTACAGGGCTTGTTGAGAGCTGAGCTTTCATTTTTGGGCATGTTGAGCATGTAAATGACATCATGAGTCTGCATACATGGGGTTATTTGCCAGGATTTACCATTTATGGGTATTTTTGCAAACACAGTGAGCCAGATTCCTATGTAAGCCAGGCAGAAGTGTGTGTGTGTGTGTGTGTGTGTGTGTGTGTGTGTGTGTGTGTGTGTGTGTGTGTGTGTGTGTGTGTGTGTGTGTGTGTGTGCGTGTGTGCGTGTGTGCGTGTGTGCGTGTGTGCGTGTGTGCGTGTGTGCGTGCGTGCGTGCGTGCGTGCGCGCGCCACACACACCATATCAGGTCAGGCAAGGGCTAGTAGTGTATTATTTGTGAGTAATACACTGACTGACAAGAAATGCACAATTCCATAGTTCCCTAGATCCATGCAATTCTATCCACTTTCCCTGACTTGATGACAACGCCTGATGTAGTGTGCTGCCAAAAACTGCATTTACAACAGATTGGAGTGTCCCCTCTCTCCACCTGTAAGTTTAAGGGGATATTTCACTTAAAAAAAAAACAAAAAAACAAAAAACAACAACTTTGAACTGTGAATTTATCGTCTACTCAGCATTATGTGAACACTCCAGACAGTTTATAAGTTGCTCCATTCAGTAATTAGATATTTGATATTCATTTCAGCTGCCCTGTACCCTTCCTATAATGGTAAAATGGTAAATACAGTAGTGCATTTATATACACTGTAATGCCTTTATCCAAGGCGCTTTACATAGATTGTGCATCACATTCCCCCATTTCACACATGCATTTGTACACTTATGGTGAGGGAAACCATGCAAGGCACAACCAGCACATCAGGAGCATTTAGGGGTTCAGTGTCTTGCTCAAGGACACTTTGACAGTAACTCTGAGAGAGCCCGGGTTCAAACTATCTACTACTGATATTGTCTTCATAATACAGTGGAATAATAATAATAATATAAGACACCAGGAAAAAACATGTGTTTGATTAATCTCTCATGGTTAAAATGGAGTTTTAAGTTATAATGGGTTTGTATAGGAAGTGGGGCGGGACAGCTAAACTGAACATCAAATATATAATTACTGAACTGAGCAACTTAAACTGCCTGGGGTGTTCACATGAGCTAGAGTAGATGATACTGTATAATGACCAGTGAAATATCCCTTTAAGCTTCGCCTTGTTATCCGATATTCTGCTCATTCCACAGTCTTCCGCCTGTCAGTCACACGTCTCCTTCTCCTCTTCCTTCCTCCTCTCACATCCTCCCTCTCCATCATCACCTGTCCCACCTTGTCCACGTCCAACTTAGTGTGTCCCTCTCTGCCTCGCACCATTGCTCTCAAGACGGATAAACATCCTGAAATCTGACATTCAAACACTGACCATGTCACTGATATGCTTCGGATCACACTGCCAGCTAGTGTACGGCGTGTTTGTAAAGTGGCAGGTCTGCATTGCAGATTTACTGTTTTTTGGCTATTTTTTGCATGACGGCATTGACCGAGGGGAGTAAGGCCTCGGGTCTCCATAAATGTGTTCAGTGTGTATATAGTATTGTACTGTATGACCTGTTTATAGCAGTTCATCATGGGCCATCTGCGCTTCGTATTGCACTTACAGACTCTGCTATCCTCAAAGTACAGTATGGAGTAGTGGAAATCAACAAAGTGCATTTACTCTCAAGTAATGTACTTGTACTATAGAGTAAGTATAGTTTGAGTTATTTGCAGTTTACTTTGAGAGTACTTTTGCTTATACTCCACTACATCTCAGAGGCAAATGTCATACTTGTACTGCGTTTATCTGGAAGCTGTAGTTAATTTGTAGAAGTGAATACAAAAGAAACCATGCAAGGCACAATCAGTACATGGGGAGCAATTTGGGGTTCAGTGTCTTGCCCAAGGACACTTCGACATGTAGGAGTTGGGTCTTGAACCACCGACGCATGGATCATTGGACGACTTGCTCTAAATCCTGAGCCACAGGCACCCCTTGAAAACCTGAAATGAAACATTTCTGCATAAAGATTATGTTCTACTTGTGGCCAGTGTTGGGCAGTAACTAATTTTAGATTACATATTACTGTAATATTATTACTTTTGCTCCAAAAAGTAAAGTAACGAGATTACTCTGCAAAAATGGGTAATAAGTAATGCATTACTTTGCAAGTAACGCCAAGTTACTTGTTTAAAATTAGCTTGTTGTTGCATGCAAAAATAGAACAGATTTATAAGCTATCGACAGGTACTGTAACAACAGAGATGTGCACTAGATTGTAGATCCAGTCCACACGCAGCATCCTGCGCACAGTTATGTACACTACAAATCACTTGCTGCTATATTTTGTATTTATTTTTAAATACAAGACCTCAACTGTCTTTGAAAACAATTGTGAAAAGGTTGAGAACTTGGGAAAGTAATAACGTAATATGTAATATATTACTCTTTGATTCCAGTAATAAGTAAAGTAATGATATTACTTTGTCTAAGGGGTAACGAGTAAAGTAAAGAAGTTACTTTCCTAAGTAATATTGACCAACACTTGTGGTGGCACATTTTTGATAACAATAAATTGTACTTTCACTCTCAAGCACATTTTTATTTCCACTTTTTAACCAGAGTTTTTCCACACTATTGCTGTATCGATCTTTTTACTTACAGTAAGTAAAAGTGACAGTATGTGTTTAATATTGACATAAATAATTCATCTGAATGCCCTGCTAGGCTGCTATCGGCCTTGGCCCTGTGAGCAGTGGCCCTCCTTGATCGTGACAACTGGAACCAAGAGAGACGTTGAAATGTCTGTCACCGTTTGCCAAGTCCGCATGCTAATACCCTGTGATCCAAATTCCAAATTTACTGACTTGATATGCTTGTTTTTGCCCTTTCGCCTTAGTCACAGACACGCTCCAAGCTCTCTCTCTCTCCCCCTCCCCCTCTGATGTGCACAGTTTTCGAGTTCCTGTCACCCTCCTTTCTGTTTGCCTCACTTACTTTGCTTGTTTTTATTTTTATTTTAAGCCTAACCAGATTTCATGCTCAACCAGCTAAAGGGCTCTGGCTCTCAGACATGTCTGCGGCAATCTGTGTTCATAGTGTGAGGACGATGCATGCACACTCCGTCTACATGGAGGAGCAGAGGGCCAGGGAGGGAGGCCTTCTTCTGGGTCCTATAGCTCTAGCTAAAGGGACATTAATTAAGCCATAATACACGAGAGGGCACTGGCAATGGTGTAGTGGGTACACTGTGGAGCATGTATACGTTAGGCATGAGGACAAGTGTCGTAGATCTGCACAAAATTGTAGTGCTAGTAGTGTTACTGTTATTATTCTCCGTAGGGCAGTGTATTCTCCACAGGGCAGTGTATGTCGGTGACAGTTGTGAGGCAAGAATCAGTAAGGTTACAGAGATTCAAGTTGTTTCGTCATTTGTTTCCCTTCCCAGTTCCACTAGGTGATTTGGTTATTCAACAGAGTGAACCAGACCTTGCTGAGATAAGCCCCTCACAAACTGTCTTGGTCCGGTCACAATAGGCGTTACATGATGTGATAGACGGACCTCTCCTCCAATAGTTTTGGGGGGGTAAAACTACAAAAAAGACAATCATTTATTCCAAATAGATTTGATTTGATTATTCTCCTCCCTCCGGCTGGGAATACGCTCTGGTTCTTATTGAACAAAGACGATGGATCGTGTGCAAACTTTTCACTTTTCTTTCTGTTAATGGACTTTGAAGCAGAACACAACACAAAGTGCATTTCTTTCCTCTTATTGGAGTCTTGGAACACTTTTTATAAAAGTAAACAGCAGAACACAGTGCATTTTTCTTTTGTAATTTAACAGAACACTTTTTCTCTCTGCTCAGCTGGAAGAGGGAAGGGGGAATGCCGGTAAGCCACGCCGTGAGCGACTGTGACACAGTTCTACCGTAAATGCGCTAGTAAAGGGAAAACACGTTTAAAATAAAAATCTGAAACCGCGATTTTGATTTGATTTCAATTTAACTGTAAATCCCTATAGTGCAGAGGGTTTCAACCATTTTCATACCAGGGCCTGCTATTTATTCTGCATTTTGGGCACGGACCAACATTCCAAGTTGAGATTAGTCTCTTGGACACAAAACTAAGGATTTTCAAGTTTGTGTCCACAATTGGCAAAACGTTCAAAATAACATTTTTTCTACATTTTCTAATTGAGTTGATTCTTGGAAATTAAGTAATTCATATGTTTAAATATAATTTACTGTAACTCTTGTGAGCACAAAATGAAACCAAATGGACCCATTTGGTTTTATTTTATGATCTCAAGAGTTACAGATCTGTAATCGGTCCATTTGGTTACCTACCAAATGTCCATCATTTAGTCAGGGGACCCCCTGGAATCGTCTCATGGACCACTGGTGGTTCCTGGACCACTGTTTGAAAACCACTACCCTAGTGTACATACATACAGTATGATGACCCCTGCATAGAGATGCGCAGTGACGTCACCCCCCCCCCCCGGTTCCGGAAGTCTTTTCCCCATTCATTTTTCTCATAGACTTTTCGAAAATAATTTATATCAAGACGATTACGCCGCGGCCAAAGCCAACTCAGGTCGTGACAAATCATGACAACAAACACAATATCGTCATATAATATATAATTAGGAAGAAGTAGAAAACGGCATGATACAAGACTTTTTGTTTCATTTTTCATCTTAGAAATTATTTTATTGTCCCAAAAGCTTGTGTGTGTCATCATGATTCGTCACGACTCGAGTTGGCTGTGTCCGCGGCGTAATCGTCTTGATATAAATTATTTTCGAAAAGTCTATGAGAAAAATGAATTGGGAAAAGACTTCCGGAACCGGGGCGGTGACGTCACTGCGCATCTCTATTAAACAGGAAAAAAGGTGTCCTCCTGGGCTCGTACTACGAGCCCTGAGTGTACGGGTGTGGCAGGTTTTAAAAGCGGTCTAGCATTTCCCGGGGTTGTGATTGACACGTCCCATATAGCCATGAGGGAGCTGCTAGCTGCTGGCCGGTATATTTGAGGAGGCGGTTAGGACCCGTACGGAACAGCTGGGTGGGCTATATCTGTTACAGGCGCACGCATGCGAGGGGCGCAGGGTCCATATACCCAAGGCCTAACGCTGGTGGCCTGACCTCGCACTTATGGGCTGTCCATCGTCATCTCAGATCGTCGCTCACGCCACTCTTCTTAGTCTCTCTATTTCTGTCTGTCGCTCCAAGCTCCAAGTCTCTTTCTATGTATGCCCCAGTTCATCTAGCATTTTTCTTTCTTTCTTGCTCTTTCTATCTCTCTCTCTCACTCGCAATTCACTCTCTCTCTCTTTCTGTCTCTCTCTCTCTCTCTCTCTCTCTCTCTCTCTCTCTCTCTCTCTCTCTCTCTCTCTCTCTCTCTCTCTCTCTCAAAGGGCTTTATTGGCACTGTTGTATTGCACAATGCAGTATAACAGTACAATACAATACAAATACAATCAATGCCACAATGATCTACATTTCGGAGTCAGAATCGCCAATAAGTCAATTTCCATGTACCAAGTTCACTTGTTCGTTAGGGTGGTTGTGTTGCATCTGCCATTCCTCTCCTGTCACAGCAGCTTACAAATCTTGATGCTGTGTTTGCACACTTCGCCCATAGGTATCTTACTCTTACTCTTTATCTCTCTCTCTTTCTATGTCTCTCTCCTCTCATATGTTTCTCTCTCTCTCTCCACCAACCCCTCCCTCTGTCTGTCTCCCTCCTCCCCTCTTTTAACCCTGCAAGGCTATATTTAGGCTGGCCTCTCTTGTCTGGGTGGAGGGGCGTGCGGTGCATGCGTTCTTCTGAGTCAGACAGCATGGGCTGATACATGACAGAACAGTGGTTCAGAGGTGTTTAGGTGCAGGTGCGGTGGCGCCCAACTACATGAGGTTAATGTTCCCCTGGTCACGCAGAAGTATCCAACATGTTCAACTCATAAATATCCAACACGTTCAACTCATAAGTCTCTAACATGTTCACGTCCACACTCCCCAGTGCTGCTTTAGTGTCTGGTGGGATTGTCTCTCTCATCTATTTTTTGCAAAAGGGATATTCAGTAGCTCTCAGACAATAGCTGGTCTTGCGTGAGCTTAGACTACATCTAGTACCTATAGTGTGCGTCCGCAGCGCACAAACAAAGTACAACTCAAGCTTTAGCGTAAAAACAGGGGTTTTCAACAGGTGGTCCCCAATTAAATGGAGAGTTGGTTAACCAGAAGTAACTCTTTGTGTACAAATGTACAAGTGTACACATGGTTTCATGTTTACACTCTCAAGAGTTAAAAATATTCATCTGAATTAGCCTACACAAGTCTACACAACTATAGAATGTAGAAGATTAATGGTCATTTTGATCTGTATATTTGACTGTTTTGTTTGCAAAAATCCAGCCTGGTATTGTGGACAAAATCAAAAGAAATCTTTAGTGTGTGTGCGTGTGTTTGTGGTTGCATTCATGTATGTATGTACAGTATGTGTGCGTGAGAGGTGGTGGTGGTGGTAGTGGGTTTGGGTTTGGTGGGGGCGTATAGGAGGAAACATCCCAGCCCCAGTATCAACTTCTCCGTGATTTTTGTGCCACATGGAACTTCCCAGGAATTTTCCATTGCACCGTTGCCTGGGCAACCTTGGGAATAGTTAACATCTGGTTGGACGGGTGCCCTGGCCAACGCAGGAAGCACATCTGTAATGTTTTGGATGGGGCTTCCTCGTGTAAGGGATGGGATGTGAGGAGCCTCCAAATCTTTATGTAATTTATAGCCATTTGAACCCTATTATTCTGGAAATAGGCTAAGCTTGTAGATCTGTTGTTTTTGGCTAAGACTTTTTTAGTGTAGATGGAAAAAGGTTACAGAGTAAAAGGTCAAGTTGACAAAGTATTGACAGTGTAAATGTCTGAAAATACTGTGCGGCTAATCCATATGTATACACACTGTCGGCTGTGCTGTCAAACAAGTGTATGCAGCTATCCATTTTAATATGTACAGTAGTGTGTGTGCGTGTGTGTGTGTGCGCGTGTGCGCATGTGCATGTGTGTCCCTACTTCAACTCTACCTCAGCTAGGGGTTGTGGTTCCATGTAAAGTTAAATGTAAATGTAAAATGTTACAGCAGACAAAAAATACTTTTTCTACCCATCACTCACTCCACAAATTCTCAAATTCCCCAATAAAATAGGAGGCCAAGGCAAAACTATATACAAACATTTATAAAATCCGAAAAACATCTCTCACATGTATCGTAGTCCAGTGTGAATTACGAATTTATCAGATTAGGTTTTAAACAAACACTTTAGATATAGTATTATTATGTTGATATTGGTCTCCTGTTTACTTTGGTTCATCAAACATTGCAATATTGGCTCAGGAATGTGATATTATCTCCACAAAGTCGAGTTTCATGGGGTGAGGAATTGAGTGAATTTTGTGGGTGAGCGGTCTATTTTAATATATATTTTAGTGCCTAGTTTCTTAACTAATTAAGTTTCATGTCACTAACCATTTTTTTTTTGCATTGCTGTAGCTTGTAAGGTGGTAGTATTTAAGCCCAATATCCCACAGAGCTCTATACTAATACTCAGAGAAACCCTATTTTTGTCCCTCTATCGGAAATTTCTTCCTGTGGATTTTCTATTTCCCCTCTAGGTTTTAATCATATGCATTCAAGTTATGATTTTATGGACTCATGGAATCACTTCATTTGACGACGCCCTGTGGGGAGAGATACTGTAACTCCTCACAATATCCGCTTTCTACCTTTTTAGTGTGGATATTTTTTCTCTTGCTCAGTGATGCAGACATTGTCCGCCTCTGGCTGCACAATGTAAATTTGTGCAACTTTACATTTTTTAAAGCTTGATTTCTCTCGCCTTTGGCCACAGAAAATGGCCATTCATGTAATGTAATGGAATAGTTTATTCAATTAGATTTGCTTATTTGTGTACAAATTCAATGAAGGTGTAATTTCAAACAAAATGACCAGGCCCATAAATGGCCATCTGTCCTTTTGATTCTAAGTGGTACAACATGGCTCTGGCTATTTTTAGCCCAATGAGTTTTTTTGTGCAAAACTAATGCACAATCATGAAAACCCCCTATTTTGATGTGTCACTTGCTACTTAAAGCATTTTGAAATTTAGAAAATATTTGCCTTAAATAGAATATCAATGGTGGACATACTCTAAAGGCAGAAATGGATATAGAAACACCACATTTAGTAACTTTCCTCAAAAATAGAAATGTTTTTTTTTTGCCATTTGGGATCAAGTCTATATATTTTGAATTTATGTTGTCTCTACTACTTTTATGGTTTTCACCGTGTAGGAGTCCAAAGTGATGCAACCACTGTCTTACACAATGCTTAAGCTACACTGTTTATTGGGTCCCCTGGGGCTCCAGGCCCCAGTATGCCAGTTCTGTCCAATGTTTGCCTTTTTCTGCTGAATGTGACATGCGTAGAATAGGGATGCTGCTCGGGTACGTGTGGTTAATTGGACATTTTAGGCCCGCAGGGCTAGTTCCTCGTGTACATGCCGTGCGTGTGTGGTTGGGTGACGCAGCTATACACCACATAAAGACAGTGAAATGTTGTGACTCAGAGTTAAGACATAGGTCTGCAGCGGAGAAGAGGTTATTAATACACACACGTGCGCTCACACAAACGTGAGAACACACTGTATCAACAACCTCCATAACACAGGGTTATGGGTATTCTGTTGTCTTATTTTAAATGTATACCGGTAATGTGTGAGGGGGGTCTAAGCAGTCCAAGCCATCGGGAATGTAAACCCCTAAAATATGTATCACAATATTGTGAATAGGAGGAGCTGCACTGAAGGAAGTCACAGACTTCAAGTACCTAGGCTCATGGGTCAACTCAACCGAGCAGGACCTAAAAGTGAGGAAGGCACTTGCCTGGAGGGCCCTGAATGGCATGTTCAGTGTGTGGAACTCGAACCTCCCCCGACAAATCAAACTCAGCTTCTTCTATGCAACGGTGGAATCCGTTCTCCTATATGGCAGCGAATGCGGGACCCTGACGCCAACTCTGCAGAAGTCTCTGGACGGGTGCTACACCAGCATGCTGCGTGTAGTACTTAACATCAGCAAGAACGAGCATGTTACCAACAATACACTGTATGAGGGAATTCCAAAAGTGAGCCAGAAAGTAGCAGCCAGGAGAATGAGACTGGCAGGACACTGTCAAAGGCATCAAGAACTGCCGGCCAGCAGACTAGTGCTGTGGGAACCAACGCATGGGCACCGATCACGAGGACGTCCCACACTAACATATGTGGATGTACTCAAGATGGACGCAGGAGCACAGAGCACCAGTGAGCTGGCTGGATGTATGGAGGACCGAGACGACTGGAAGCGACGATGGAGGGCTCGTCTGAGGACGACCTAGAGAGAATATTGTTGGTTTGTGGGAATATCCTTCCACTTCTGAAGTCTCCACAAGTCTGACATCATCACTATGACTTCATCCAGCATTGCGTCAGAGATCCACAGGGCGGCCAAGCCATTATTAAGACTAATATTCAAGACTATTATTCTACTGTGAGGAGGGCGTGGGGTATTTTTCTCCTCGGATGTAGTCGTTAATATGCCGACATTCCTCCAGCGCCACTCACTTCATGCATGTCTGATTTTTACTACTAGTTGGATTGTCAAGATCAGTAGATCAACTCTCCACTTTTGGTGACCAATCGTTTTTCATTTTTATTTTATTTATGAAGTTATGTTTTTTGTGTTTGAATCAGCTGTTTGCTTAGTGCATTCTTCTCAAACCGGTCAGGCCATGACTCCCACCAAAATAACACAATTTAAACTGCTGAAACTGCAAGACAGACCCTGCACGTTGGCAACCGCTTTGACTGAAGTGATACCTGGATCAGCGGCTGGGGGGAGGGAGGGAGGGAGAGAAGGGGGTGCCGGTGTGTCAGATTTTACAGGGGGCTACATTCAAACTGTAATATTGCGACTGATTGTGACTTGTTATGAGCTAAAACATCCTGAGTTTCCCAGAGACACTGACTCGCCTGTCACCGGGTCGTGAGACAATCGGTCCACTTTAATTGGTTGGAAGTGTGCTGCTGACACCTGTGTGGGGAGGTGATACAGTGCTCTGTCAGGAGGACGTATATTGTCTTGGACATAAAGAGGTGCTGGTGTGGGATGGCCAGCTATCTATAGACACTGTGAAGTAACACTTTGAGAATGGCAGGACAGAGATGTAACTTGTGTGGCAGTTTCAGGAAGCTATAGATGTACTGTATATACGGATTGATTGATCGATTGATTGATTGATTGTTACAGTATACGACACATCTACTGGCCTTTATTGAGGCCCAGGGAAATCCATTTGAGAGCAATACCACAGTAAGGATGGATGGAACACCGTCAAGCAAAGGAAAGTACAGTAGGGTACGAGTCATTTCAGTAATAACAATATAAAAAATAGTATAATAGAAGAAGCATATTACAGATGTCCATTGTATGAATAAGACATCAGTAGAAGTTGGTAACTGGCAACCGTAACGTTGCCGTTTCTAACCTGGACTCCCCCAAAGTTACTGGCGAAGTGTCCTCGAGCAAGACACTAATTGCTCCTGATGTGCTGGTTGTGCCTTGCATGGTTTATTCCGCCATAGGTGTATGAAAGAGTGAATGTGATGCACAATCCATGTAAAGCGCCTTGGATTAAGGCGCTATATAAATGGACCATTTTACCATTTAGAATTAGATGGACTTCGCAGCATAGATATCAATGTGAATGCCATATAAATAAAATTGAATAAATAATGTAGTCTGAATAATTGGCACAAGAGTAGCAGTAGTGGATGCTGAAGGTTCCAGATTCAATGCCGGTGTCGAGGTGTCCCCGAGCAAGACACTGAACCCCCAGGGAGTGGGCTATGTGCATCCGACAAATGTCTTAAACGTCCTTTTAGGAAAACGACAGCTCTTTATTGTCACACAGCTTCTGCTGCTGCCTCCCACTCACCCACCCTCACTGCCCTGTGCTCATGCACTGACCCACTGAGACTGGGAGGCGGAGAGGGTTGAGGGCACAGATTATGTACAGTATTCCTCACGGGTCACGGGTGGTGTAGAGACCAGAGACAGTCGGTCAGGGGCGGATCTAGGCATGGGCATTGGGGGGGCAATGCCCCCCTAAAAGCCCTGACTGCCCCACCAAAGAGGATGGCATTAAACAAACAACCCAAATTTCAATGTATATTTCAATTTAAAGTGCTTACAGTGTAGGGGAAGTGATTTGAAATTCATGGTGTAGTACCAGCCTGGTGCACTAGGGCCCCCCAAAAGTAGCTACACTATGTGAACCTGCTGCTCTCTCCTGATTGGAGGAGAATTGTGGTGACCTGGGGAACTTTTATTAGCTCCTCTGCTAACGTGGGAGAGGGGGAAACTCCATATGTGGTTTCCACACCTTATAATAGAGCATTTTAACAGATTTTTTTTTTTTGGGTGATATCTGACAAAAGTGAAATCACTTCCCCTACCTTTAAAGTGCATACAGTATATTTAAAATGATTTGAAACACTACACTATACTAACTAATTACCAGTAAACCAACAGCATTTCATCATTGAAAACAGAAAACTCTGATTCAGACCTTTAGTTTTATGCATGCTGAGTGTCCGTTGCAACTTCAACAACAACTGTTATTAATGTTGTTATTGATGCTTTACTTGCCTAATATAAGTCCTGTAACCGAAAATGGTATGGGTGCAGCCAAGCCGCACCCATTCTCTTGCCCCCCTCAATTGGGAAATGTTACATCTGCCCCTGCAGTCGGTCAGCATGTGAGCAGTGAGTGTGGGAGGCGGCGGCGGCGGTGTGACAACTGCAAGAAGAGCTATGGTGTTTCTTAAAAGGAAATCATTTGAAACGTTTTCTTTTTTTTAACTAAGTGTTATATGTAAATGCAGTCCAATTACTACAGTGAAATGCACTCACGTCCAGCTGTCTGCATGTCATCAGTGCAGACGTAAGTGAGAACACTAGTCTCTGCAAATCGTCAGTCCACACCTCCAGCATAAAGTATAAAGACCTGCTATGAGTAGCGGCGAACATTTTTAACCCAAATGTTTTGCTTCCGACGTCCCTGGAACTAAATATTTTCAGATGGGGGTCGGCAGGCCATATACAGATGATTTTGGGGGTCCTTACATTATTCACAAAACTGTCCAGATTCTGAAGGTCGGGGCCCCCAGGCCACCAGTACTGTATAGCGCTGTATGGATTAGGCGGGTAGTACATAAAAATAAAATGAATACCCTCCCTGTGATGTGGCCCCATTACTGGTTGTAGCCCTAAGCAACTGCTTATTATGTTTATGAACGGAAGACCTGTTGTACTGTAGGTCGCTGCATTTTGTCAGTCCAGAGACCTATATTATAGAGACATTTTTTTTACCCGACTCAGCCAGATTGTGGTCAAGGGCGTAATCTCTGTGTAGGCTGCGAGACTGCAGCCTACATGAGCTTTTCACACGTCTGGGACGCAAGTTTTGGAGGCGGAGAAGTGGCCGACCATCGGCCACTTCATCAAGCAAAGTCGGCATTGCACGAGGGCGCACATTTGTGTGTAAATATCGGACCTACGTAGTATTGAGTTCACAAGTGCCCTCTCCTCTAACCGTGCATTCTCGAGCAGAAAGGATGTAGGACGGTAGAAGGAATGCAGTACTTCGGCAGTATGGCAGGCGAGTCAGGTGAATTGTTTTTGAGAAACTAATTGATCACACAGTCTTTGACCTGGAAGAGTTAACATCATAGGACCGTTTCCCCTTCTAACAGTCGAGTCCCATCAGAGACGGGGTTCAGCCACACAGGCTTATCATCACGCCGTAATAAACCCTGTCTAGCGGCCGTCCAGTCAGCTGTTGTTGCACATTCCTAATACGATATCACACAAGCACGCTCGCTGGAGTGTGCCGCTGTTGCCACGTCTTTTGCTTTAAACAACCCTTCACCCGGTCAGTGGAGCATGATGAAACGCTCTAAATCGGTGGCTTTTCAACCCTTTATCGTTGGATAAGATTTTGTCCACAATTGGTGTTGTGGAACCATAAGAGAGAAACTCTAATCAAAATAACAATTACCGTACCTCTCTCTAATTGCCTAGAGGTCTTCTAAATTAAGTAATGCAGATGTTTAACGAATAACTTAACTCTTAAGAGCGTAAAAAAAGAAAACAACTGGAGCTATAATGGTTGTAAACAACTGCTCTAAATAAATGATAGAACGGAGGAGGGAGAAACTTCGACTAGGATAATAATGAGGTGGCAGGACATTTCCCAAGCCTGCGTTTACAGTGTTTATTGACCTCAATAGAGGAGAAGATATCATGGATGGAGACGCATTATTTCCTCCGTGCTACTCGTCCGCCGGTCCGTTTGGTTTGCATTTATAAACTCACCGAGCTAAGTGAACCCTGAGGGTTTTCACCGTGCACAATGTGCAAATGAAACTGGTTTTTTGCATTAAGGAGAACTAAAGATGGGGAAGAGAAGTGTAAAGGGAGAGAGCAGAGGAGAGGAAGGAGAGAGGAAGCATAATTGGTGGCAAGACGTAGCGAATAGTAGAGGATAAGAGGATCCTTCTTTTACAGATTTAAGGCAGGTGTGGAGCATAATAGCACATTTTGATGTAGTATTAGTCATGGTCTTTTGAAAGTAATTTCATTTAGTTTGGGGGATTTAGTTTTCGGCATTTTTCGGGCATCTAAAATTAGGGATGTCCCAATGCTACTTTTTTTCATTTCCTATCCGATCCGATAGAATAACACAAAAAAGACTGAGAAACGGTAATAGCAGACTCTTCATTCAAATGTGCATTTGGTCAACAAAGTTATTTAACTAGCACGTTGTCAACCCCTTATCCCTGTGTCTGATCACTGCTGAGACTGCTATATTTGACAATTCCAATATGTTCAATAATAACGAATAAGGGCCGCTATACTGATACTTACTTACTGGAGTTACTTACTTTTCCAATACCCATTTGCTGATACTGATATAAAAATTGCTTATCATTGTTAAATCTACAGTTGAAAAACATATATTTTGCCAGGCCTTGATGGCATCCTACTTTCTGATTTTACACTAAGCTTGTAGATCTGCTATTTAGAGCCCAGCGATGGAGCACAACCAAATGTGAAATAACTTTCTGTCTTTTAGTTCTACTGGAACTCTTGTCCCCTAGTCACTCCCTGGTATTTTTTTAGTCCATTTTTCATTTTATTTTAACAAAAACTGCTCCAGTGTTTTATCGCACAGATCCATTACATTGGAGCCCTGAGTGTGCCGAGCGTTGATTCATCATCCTTAGTTAGGTGTTGTGTTTTGACTAACGCTGTCAAAAATCAACACTAAGAACCCCCAGGCCCCAGTTTGGGAAGCGTTATATCACAGGATAAGAAAGGAACGAGGGAAGAGAAAGGGAAGGGGGGAGGGAAGGAGCGAGGGAGAGCAGAGAACAAGCATAAAAAAACAGCCTGGAAGCATAATGTTTACTTAAGAAAAGCAAAAACAGGAAGAGGAGGATGGGAGAGGCAGAAAATCAGAAGCCCTCATTCCTCCGTTATAGTGGTCTTATTAGCCAGCCCTCCCGGGCCCTTCAATTACTGGCAAGCCATCATCGTCAAATCTCCCCAATCTTTCCTCCTCCTCTGCTTCCAGTAACAGCGTTGTCGGCCCTTCAGCTTGCCTCACTACCAAACAGAATTACAAACGCAAATTACTACCATTAGCGGAGCATCGGAAAGGCTCGGAGCACTC
The DNA here is from genome assembly GCA_039105355.1 of Benthosema pterotum. Taxonomy (NCBI): domain Eukaryota; kingdom Metazoa; phylum Chordata; class Actinopteri; order Myctophiformes; family Myctophidae; genus Benthosema; species Benthosema pterotum. Next base: position 19,177,378 of record CM076987.1, read on the forward strand.
TCACGGCACTGCAACCGTTTATGCAGAAGACGGAAGACTTAGAAGGTTAGCGGAGGCACAATAAAAAAAAAGTATCGGCCTTATAAAAGTATTCCGGCGAAGGAGGCGGATCACAGGACGACGCACGGCCCTGTCAGACCGAGGCTTCCTCCTCCCACAGATGCCGTTATTAAGCTATCAAATGTGTCTTGTGCTGCTGCAAGAGACCGCAGAGTAGACCCACTTCCGAGTGTCAAAACACGGGAGATGTTTACAACAGCTAGGAGTGCACTGAAGTGGAACCTCCCATAGATGATTGGTTCTCCAGCCCCTTCAGGTTCGCTCGGCGCCCCGGGCAAAGCCCTCGGCGCGCTGCTGGCATCAGGGGGGCCCTCCCGCCCGCGCGAGGCGGGCAGACTGTTTTGACGAGGCTGCTGGTGGATTGATGTAGCACCCGGCGACACTGGGATCGATGGCTGGACCTGCCCCCGGTGGCTGCCTGTGTGTGGGTGTTGAGATGATGTCAGATTTGAAGCCCTCTGTGAAATGGGAAGGGGAGGGAGGAAGAGAGGGCAGAGTGGTTGTTAAACTGGCAACGGTGTGGGTGTACTTTGGCAAAGATTCACGGCTGAGTCGCACGGGCAAAGGAAGTTAAGGGGAGTCTATACTGTCTCTACAGAATATAACGGTATTAAATTTGACAGAGCATTTGTCTGTCTCGTCACTCCTAATCTCAAGTGTGTGTGATGCAGTGGAATCAATTGGTGAAGCCGTGGGCGGGAACTGATGAATTACCGTATGAGTTTGCACACTGTTCTACTTTTCAAATTCCTCGACAGCATGACAGCATACAGAGGGACAGATTAGAAACAAGTGAGTCAGAAAGTAAGGGATATTTCACTTTCAAAAAACCTTTTTGTGATTTTTATCATCTACTCGGCCTTATCTGAACACCAGACAGTTTGTAAGTGACTTGATTCAGTAATGAGATATTTGATATTAATTTTGGCTGCCCCGTCCCCTTCCCATACAAACCCATTATAACTTAAAACTCCATTTCATTTTAACCATGATAGATTAATCAAAAACATCCAATGACTGATATTGTCCTCCTAATATGTGAGGGGGGTGTGGAATTTCATTTACAGTTATTTGTTTATATTGTATTGAAAATGTAGCAGCCTGGGCACCACGCTATGAGGAGTAAAGAACAATATTTTAAAAATAAATGGAAATAGTAAATTGAAAACACAGTATTTTCACAATTTTGTAACCACCATTTGATGGTCCCCAGACGTACGATTATGTTCCCACGACAGTTTCCTGAAATGTCTATATAAGGGACCATTTGGACCATCATTTAGTTAGGTATGACATGCATGAAAATTGAGCATGTTATGCTTATCATGGCTTGTTTCTAATGGTTGCCCGCTTTCCCGGGGCAAGTAAAAAAAAATCTTTGGGCAAGTGAAGGTTGCTAGAAGAAGACTGCAGAAAATGCAGGAGAGACCGCAGCACTCAGGTTTAATTTTTCCAGGTTTAAAGGTGCACGGCTCAAAAAATGCAACAAAAGAAAAAAGGATGCCAGCACTCTAAAAGTTCATTTCATGGTTTATTTACCTCGGAAGGCAGTATGGCATGGACGCGTTTCGCCCTGAGGGCTTTCTCAACACATGAAGACAAACAGGAAGTGACATGTTTTTAAAGGATGTCAAATCTGCCTATCAAGGTGTCAGCAATTACATCGTGAGGACTGAAGTAGAGTAATTAGATCATACCAGTAAAGATAACCATGACTAGAACATACACATGGGGAATATAACAACATTGACAGATACTGTATGGTTGGCCAACCAGAACAATAACAGGTCAATCAATATAGTATGAAGGCAAAGAAAAATATATATACAAATATTTACAAAATCAAGCTGAGGCAACTGGATTCTATAGACGCTCAAAGTGGAGCAGGTTAAATGCCAAATTAGGGGGGTTTTTACCATAGAAAAAGAGACCGTCTAATAGAAAGTTTTAAAGGAAACAACCCAAAAGGAGCTCTTCGTTGAGCCCTTTGGGGTGTTCCGTCTGGAGAACATGAATCCAGTATGCCTCACGTTTTAATAAAGCGTTGTCCCTGTCACCCCCTCTTTTCAAGGGGGGGACAACTTCAATTCCCTGAAACCTCAAGGTACAGACTTCATGACCCACAGCATTGAAATGTCTAGCAATTGGTGACTTTTCATCATTGTTGCGAATTGCACTTTTATGTTCAGAAAACCTTGTTTTAAGCTCTCTAATAGTTTTGCCAACATAACATAATCCACAGGGACACTTCAGTAAGTAGACCACATATTTAGTTTTGCAAGAAATTCTCCCTTTTACAGAATACTTTCTACCAGAGTGTGGGTGTGTAAAGTACTGGCCTTTAACCATAGCGTTACAGTGAATGCAATTATGGCAGGGAAAAAATACCCGGGCAAGTGTGCATTTTGAGTAACAACATCACTCTCCTTTGGCCAGCAGTGCGGGCAAGCCATCCAGTTTTTTTTATATACAGTATATATCGGCTTAATGTGGTATGATGACGGGTTTGCATACTATGTCCCGAACTTGCATCTTTATGGCAGAAAGGCAGAGGTCTAGTGCTAATGGTGAAAGGAAAACTGGGCTGCTTTGAGTGACTAAGTGTGACATTGTCAGCAGATAGAAGCTGTGGGTTTCCGCAGCGTTGAAAGGGAGAGAGAAAAACAATCAGTCTGGGGCATGCAGTGCGGTCAGGAGGAGTCAGACACACATGAGGTGTTCTCATCCCAGGATCTACACACCACCACCACCACCAGCACCACCCTCTCCCACCTTGACAGCAACAAACAGGGGGGCAACGAGGGAGGGTGCTTTAACCCGTTTTGTTCTGATATTAGATTAGATATTCTAGTTTCTGACTCCAGGTTCTCGCTTTCGAAGATAGATTCTGTTTCCAGATGCTAGATTCCAGTTTATGGCACTAGATTCTAGTTCCTGACTCCAGATTCTAGTTTCTGATGCTAGATTCTAGTTTTTTCAGAGAAAAATCCATCTTCCTGTGTCAGTGATGCTCAATTTCATGACATTTCATGCCAAAGACCACCAGAATTATCTATATTTGGCTGCAAACCACCTTCTGAAAACATGTTCGTGGGATCCTCCAAGAAGCCAAGATTTGAGTTGAAAATGTTTGCTTCTGAAATATAGATTTGCATCGCACTTTAACGATTTTTTAAAAAATAGCAGATCTACAGGCTCATAGCGCGCCACTCGGTGGCGCGCTATGAGCTTGTAGATCTGCTATTTTTCAATAGCTTAAGTAGAACACCAACACATACAGTACAGAAATAGTTAAAGCTGTCGGGAGCTGTGAGTTTTCACAGCGTTGAAACAGGGAGACGGGAGAGCAGAGCGTTCATGGTTCCTTGCTCCGTTCGGTCGGGGGCTCTCTGTGCAAACAGTGGGGTAGGACTAGATGGGAACCGATTTTGCCATATTTTTTTTGCTCAGCTTATAAGCACAGTTAGACTTGTTTTTCTGTGAAGTTTCTTGTACATATAGATTCATGATGGCATTTTTGGGGGAGGAACTTTTGTTTTGAAAGTGTTTTTTCTATCGTTGTTGTTTGGGTTTGCTGCCTAATGTTGTTTAACCAGTGGTCCCCGGCATTGTAATGTCAAGGACCCTCAAGCCCAATGGATGTGGAGTGATGTTGAACGCCCAAATCTTGCATCCAAAAATGCAGTTTATGCAACAGTTAAACAACAACCAATGCATTCATGGGATCGAGTAATTGGAACTGTTTGAAAACCACTGCACTGTAAATCACATTGGAGAAAGGCACTATTTACCATTTAGACCTTATGAGGCCCATTGCTTGCCGCCTATGGGCCTGTTTTCATAGTTGCTAATAATTCTAGCAAGAAGTGGCAACGCAGGTTGTCTCAAGAAGTGGTGAGTGAGAATCTAGAGATGAGATGCGTCTCGGTGTGAATTGCATGGTCTATTCTGGGATCTTGCCCACCTCACTGTACCAAGCCCCACCACTGCACAACCACCATGCATTTTTTGTTGCCCCTACAATATATGTCCAGCTTAGAGTGTTTGTGTAAACACAACTGCATTCACAATGAACGGCCAGCTCTGTGTTTGTGCAAACACTATCATTTAATACCATTGATAATGAATGGCCTATGATGAGTGTATTTGGTTTACTTGTGTGCTTCCACAAGTTGACTCTTCCTAAATATAAACTTTGATCAAATCCTTTTAGATTTCTTTCAATTTATTTTTTTATTTTTATTTCTTACAAAATCAAGAGTCAAAACATTGATCAGTGATCTGGGACTCTCCTAGGCACTGGACCCAGAAATATAATCGTTTGGGTCGTAGTATTGACGCAATTGATTATATAACACAAGAGTCACAACACATTTAACTGTGGACAAGCACTCAACACAAGTACGTTGATGAATACAGACTGGATATACTGTAACACACACACACACACACACACACACACACACACACACACACACACACACACACACACACACACACACACACACACACACACACACACACACACACACACACACACACACACTCTTTCTCATTGTGTTAAGTGTTCTTGTAAAAGAGCTGCACCTGTCCTGATGACCTTTGACCCGGTCAAACCCCCTGCTGTCCTCAGAAGGGCCCAGTGCTCTGGTTAGACACACACACACACACACACACACACACACACACACACACACACACACACACACACACACACACACACACACACACACACACACACACACACACACACCGACAACAGCTGGCCCGCCCTAGGCAGGTTCTTTTCCCTCCTTTACACAGAGATGGCATGTGTCGTACAAATCAGCATAGAGGCTTAATTAAACTTAGCATTTTGTTTTCATCGACAACAATGGCAACAGTCAACAATGTACTTCTGCTGCTGGTGCTATAGTGTATGCTGGTAAGCCTACAGTGCATTGATGACATTACCCTATAACAGAGTAATGCAAAAATAAAAATCCGTAAACTGGGCGCTTATAACTGAACTGTGGAAAAAGAGAAGGCAGAAGAATAAAATAGGATTAGTGGAAGAAGTAAGAAATATACTTATTTTGACAGTGCCTTCAAATTTGAGAAAATGTACATGACATTTTACTCTCCAAGAGTTTAGGAGGACTAGCAATTCTTGCCTGACCCTATTAATGAACTGGAGAGGGAGACTTGTTGCACCAGCAGGTCACATACTTGGCTGGACTTCACATGGCTTCACTTGCCCTGGAGACATTCACCAGATATTGAGGGGCTCGTCCTTCTTTTCCAACTGGTCCCCTTCTCTTAATTTCCCATGCAGAGAGGGAGAACGGAAATGGAAAATAATGATCCCTGATTCTGTTCTTTCCATATCTTGCTCCAAGTTTCCACCCCTTTGCCAAGCGTGGTTCAGTTGTTAATGAGCTTTTTCCTTGTGTAACCTCTTTCTTTACTTCCTGTCCTCAACCACTCTTTCTCCCACTCGTATTATGAAATCCACTTCCCTCTCTCTGTCTCGCATTACTAGTGTTTATTGTTGAATTTGTCCTGATTTTTTTTTTTTTTTAAAGCAAGTTGTTTTGTTTGTGGAAGTGGCTAATCAGACATTTCCTTGAGGGACCCCCAAGCCCACACAAACTGAGATTTCCTTTAACTGCTTTCTACTCAAACATTATATTTAAACTCATTATATTCTCAGCTATATGGGGTGGCTAGCTATAACTGAATGTATAGGGATGCTGCTTTGCTATAAAAAGTTGCAGATACTTGCATGACACTTAAAGCTTAACTGCTGTGTGCTGTACTAAAAGCACCAAAGTCCGACTGATATGGAATTTTGGGAATAACTGATACAATAGATATACATCCAACGATAACCGATTTGCAACTGATATAGCTTTGTTTTTTAGCTGGAATGAAAATAGACATTTTTTCTTGGTTAATTGTGCAAAGATTGTGTGCCGATATGATTATCCAGTGGTACAGTCACACTGACAGCAGTGCAGGCAAACTTCTTTCTTAAACCAATGTCTTTATTCAAGATGTTTCTTTCTTTTTTAACTTGTTCAGTCAAGCTGTCAAGCAACAAATGGAGCAGAGTGAATAGTAACAGACGAACAAATACCAGTCCAACTTTGCCTATCTCTTTTCCACATAGACAAAAAACAATGCGGCAAATAGTAGTGTGTACTGTGCACACTATTAGCTACTACTAGATTCTATCGGTGACAATTCCACCAATACAATAGGACCACCGATAGAAGGGGGACCCCCCCTTCCCGTCATGACCCCTGATATGATGGGGCTCTAAAAAAGCACCCACTGTTCCTATTACTTACTGTAGATGTTCTGATGGTGGACATTCAGGGGCACATTAGCTTCAGAATTGACGAATCTAGACGATAGTGACCTGACATCAAAATTACACAGTACAGTATACAGTATGTTAAAGATATATTGTCCCAACCCAAACTCACTCTGGCCAAATATCTGTGGTAGAAATCAACGGCCCATAGCAAACATCAATAGCCCTTTTGTGATGGAACACACATGAATGCACACTAGTACAAGTGCCCATGCCCAAATGCACACAAACACAACATGTTTTCTCCCACTTAACACCTGTTGTAACCCTCCACCCCGCATGTCTGAGGCCAAGTAGACCCTTTGGCGTGGCGTGTGCTTGAAGAACACAATACAGACAACATGCAGCCAATGGACCCGAACTTGACCCCTATGCCGTTAGTTTGATGCAGTCAGTCAAGCCGCATATTAGCTGATATTCTGCAACAGGGCCAGTCTATTGCAAACTGGAGGAATGCCAGCAGCTGATGTATTATTATGACATAGCCTGCTTGCACGTGTGTGTGTGTGTGTGTGTGTGTGTGTGTGTGTGTGTGTGTGTGTGTGTGTGTGTGTGTGTGTGTGTGTGTGTGTGTGTGCGTGTGTGCGTGTGTGCGTGCGTGCGTGTGTGCGTGCGTGCGTGCGTGTGCGCTTGTATTGCGTACTTGTGAGGGACACATGGATTTGACAAATACATACACAGTATATTGTGAGGACAACAGGAGAGATTCTTAGAGTTAAGCTTTGCATTCATTTAAATTTAATTTATTTTTTATTAGTTATCGATTACATTTCACAGTTTAGGACTGTTTCTATATACTGTATACTGTATATATGTCTGATTTGTACCTGATTTGTGGGCCATCGCTGCAAGCTGAAAACAACATATCTACAACTCTTACACACCATCTTTTATATCAACTAATTCTCTGTGTCTACTGAATAATACTGTAATAAAAATGGATTAAGTGTGTGTGTGCATGCGTGCATACATGTGTGTCCAAGACCATGCCCATGCCCACCCCTCTATTTGTCCCCTGGCCCCGGGGCAGCTGTCTCAGTCTCAAAACAGGCAAATTTCCATGAGGCTGCTATGTGACACATTTACAGTTGGAGGTACATTAGACCTGCTCACATTACACAGTGCTTTTTTAAATAAGATAACACGGTCATGGGCGGTTCACATGTCAAAGGGGGTTGACATCAGTAGGGGAGGGGGAGGTAGGGACCCAGATAGCAAAATTCATTGATTCAATGTTGAATTTTGGTCAGATAACCAAAATTCAACGTTGAATCAATGAATTTTGCTATCTGGGGAGGTAGGGGAGCAGTGGCTTTTCTAAGCAATTTGGAGCCCCAGGCCAGACTTTCCCTGGAGCCCCCCCTTAGGTAAGGGGGGGCTCCAGGGAAAATCTCCTGTGACGTCATACCTATGACAGGCACAGTAAAATGGCGCTCCCCAAGGGATAAAATGATGAACTCTTTTTAAACATGTATGTGTTTTAAATGTTATTAAAGTATAATGTAGTTATCCATATGAGACTTATTAGCCTGACTGGTGGTCGCCCTGGTGCCCTCCCTCCCTCCCTCCCTCCCCTCATGGCGCCCCAGGCAACTGCCTAGTCTGCCTAATGGCAAAAACACCCCTGTAGGGGAGGGGCTGGTTGGACACTCGGCTCGTTCACAACGTCACGCGAGGGGCCCTAAAGAAGAAGGCTCATTTTCTATATGGATTGTGACTCATGTATTTTTCATGGGTTGTCGTTTTAAAGTGCCAACCCAGGGGTGCGGGGTTACCGCCAGCATGTCAACATGTGTTTGCAAAGGGGACGTCTTGACGCTTGAGTGCGGTCATGCGCGGCAAAAAACGACGGATTGTACATTACATATAGAACATATTATGTTGGGATGAGATACCATGGAGCCTGTACTATATATGGTGTACCGCCCTCTGGGTGTGTGCGTGTGTGCGGGTGTGTGTGTGTGCGCACGTGTGTGTGTGTGTGTGTGTGTGTGTGTGTGTGTGTGTGTGTGTGTGTGTGTGTGTGTGTGTGTGTGTGTGTGTGTGTGTGTGTGTGTGTGTGTGTGTGTGTGTGTGTGTGTGTGTGTGTGTGTGTCACATCTCACTTGCTGAGTAATGAGATGTTTTGACAGTGTTGACTATGGATGGATGTATATGGACACACACACACACACACACACACACACACACACACACACACACACACACACACACACACACACACACACACACACACACACACACACACACACACACACACACACACACTGTTAGCTGTTACTGTTTGGACATGCAAACATGTCATATACACAAACACAACACAAACACTACAAATAAGTGTTATATGGAGCTGTGCATTCCCACCCCCCTTGTGATGTCGCCCTGGTTCCAGAAATGAGAAATGGATTTCCCATTCATTTTCCTCATAGACTTTTTCGAAAATGATTTATATAAAGACAACCACACCTCGGACAAAGCCAACTCAGGTTGTGACAATCATGACAACACACAATATTATCATACAATATCTAATTATAAAGAACAAAAAAGCCAGGATACAACATGTTTTGTTTCTTTTTTTCTTCCTAGAAATGATTTGATTGTCCCAAAACATTGTGTGTGTTGTGATGATTTGTCACGACCCGAGTTGGCTTGGTCCGCGGCGTAATCGTCTTCATATAGATCATTTTGGAAAGGTCCTTGAGGAAAATTATTGGGGAATCCATTTCTGGAACCAGGGCGATGTCACTAGAGGGGCGGGACTGCTCAGCTCTATTCATGCCATTTGTGTGAATACTGTCACTGATACTCGCTAGGTCTAACACCATTAGGAGTTGGGAGTGGGGGGTGGGGTGGGAGGTGGGTCATTTGAGAGACCTGGTAGGGACAGCTGTCCCCCATCAGCAACACAACAAAGACCACCTGCTTGTTTGTAGTAGCCCCCCTCTCCCCCCTATGCCCTTTACTTCCTCCCCCACATTCCATATTCAAATAGATTCACTCACAGATCGTTTGTCTGTCTAAAGATAGCTTGTGTGGTTCACATTCAGGAATACATTTCTGCTCCAGGTAAATGCCTAGAGCTGTACTGCACACCCAAACCAATCGAACAATATTGAGTGTTTTTTTTACTCTTATGCAGTTGTTGAGTCCTAAATTGTGCATAGCGCAAAAACACAAAGTACAGTGAATTAATTATTGAATAAAATATTAATTGTTTTCACTGTTAGAAATAACAACATTCGGGGTTACCAATATTGAAGGCCATCGTTTTACTGGTTTTAGATATTCTTTGACAGGGGCAGACGAGGCATTCAAGCCTGTTTTTTTTTTTTTTTTTTTTTTTGTTTTTTTTTACAAAAAAAAGTTCTATATATCTTTGTATTTACTACAGACCCAATAGACTGTAATTATATCTGTCCACAAAAGATCACAGGATCTACTGAGCCTATTAGCCTACCTAATGATTACATAATGATTTAGTCACATGCTTAACATATTAGGTACCTCTACCTTCACATCCTTCATAGATCCTGTGAGCCTTTGGGGCCAGATATAATTTCATACAAATACAAAATAAACCATCATTTGTTTATAACAAAAAAAATCCCATATTTTATTTTCTCTAATAACAACCTAAAACGTGAACCTTGTGTTGAAAAAACAAACAAAGTTGTCCTTTAATTCAGTGGTTTTCAACCAGTGGTCCGGGCACCACCAGTGTTCCTTGAGAGGGTTCCAGGTGGTCCTCAGCTAAGTTGGTTAACTCTTGAGAATGTAAAAATGAAACCAAATGGACCCGCAAGGTCCTTAAGAGTTAAAATACTCATCATCTGAATTAGCCATTTTGGAATGTATGTTTTGCTTGTTTTGGTTCCCAAATCCAGCCTGGAATTGCTGACAAAAGCAAAATAAATCTTTAGATTTGGGGTCTGTGGGGCTAAAATATCCTCAAATGGTGGTCCGTGGCTCAAATCCTGAATAAATGGTGGTCCCTGAGATGAAAAAGGTTGAAAACCCTTGCTTTAATTAGTATCATTGGTGACACCTGTGACGGAAGAGACCCAGTTTATATCCAGCATCCTGCTACAAGAGCATATTGAAGTCCTTTAACAACATGGATAAATAACCACTCCCAGGTACAGTGGGTAATTGATCTGACTGGACAAGGGAGAGTTTCAGCGGAGGAGGCGGCGGACGTTGCGCAATCGGAGCGTTGATGATGATTGATTGTTTGTTCTGGTTGTCAGGGTGAAGGAATGGGTGGATCAGATGGAGAAGGAACTGATCACGTTGACGGACACGGCGAGTGGCATGCAGAGCCTAGTAGAAGTAAGTCTGACGCAAGCACGTCACACAGACACGCACACACACAAGCCACGGCCACACACACGCCCCTATAGGCACTCAGCATAGTCATTATCATTATGGCAGCAGCTAAAACGAGCATCCATTTATTGGTCCTCTGTTTGTGCCAGCTGAACTCTCTGTTACAGGTTTATGTATGTGCACACATTCACATGGACCCGACTCGTACCTTTGCAAAGCAACAACCTTCGGGTTCAAGGAAGCAAGAAAGCAATGCACATTGATACATACTGCAATGTACTGCAGCTACACGCCACATGATCACCCATGCGCACACACAAGCAATGTGGTTAAATCATAACTACAATGGTTGCATTTAAACACTGGTATTTAACAAGTAAGGGGAGTTCAAAACAATACAATATTTGAGTACTATTTGTGCCTGCATGCACACACACATACAGACCAGTTCAAAACTCTCATGCTTGCATTCAAAGCACCCAAAGGAATGCCACCACCATATCTTGCTAGCGTCATAGCACCCAACAATCCCTCGTGTGCACTCCGATCAGCCGACACAGGGAAACTGGCAGTACCCCCACTAAAAACACCTGGCCAATGCTCCACTTAGCCCATACTCCTCCCTTCTGGTTCAAAAACTAGGGAATGCACGTTTCTCTGCCCATTCTGCAATCAGAACCACAGACTCACTCCCTATCTGCTGCCGCAGGCTGAAAGCACACCATTTCAGACCATCTCAGCCTATGGCACTTACAGTACATATCGGCCCATAGCACTTGCAGTACCAACCTAAGGTTACCTATATAGGATGGGATGCCAAATGTACTACCATATTTTAGTGCTTAAATTGTAAATATTATAAAATATGCTTAAATTATGCTTTGTAAATTAAACTAATCTGTATGCATATGACCTATTGCAATGCATTACTTAATGTAAGTCGCGTGCTAAATGCCTAAATTGTAAATTGACCCACAGCTGACATTGTTGCAAAGTCAGGAAGGAGTCCTTTAGAGATACATGGCTGGTACACTTTGGTTGACAAATGCTTGTGGCAGTTTCTCCTCCCAAGAGGGGAAAACGGTCAAATTGAAAGCATTTTAGAGATTCAGAGATCATCATATTACATTACAAACCCTCTGTCTTTATCTGATGTGATGGGACTATATCTTTAGTCGTCCATCCTGAATCACCAAATAGAAGATACATTTAGTTTAATGGATTTATGGGGGAGAAAAAGAGAAGGCACAATCTGTAAAGTACATGGACTGGAGAAGTCATGCTGGACAGGATCAAAATGACGGAAAACGGTTCCTTATATTCATAATACTCTTGTAGGATTATTCTAGGGTGTTCCCCCTTCTATTTTATTAGTTAATCTTTTCGAGCCAAACAAAAAATAATTTGAAGCCTGAGGGTTGAACAGACAAAACAACACAAGGTTGTGCATGCGCGCACACACACACACACACACACACACACACACACATTCTTACATATGTTAACTACTTAGGACCACTCCAAAAAAATGGACTATTGCTATCCTTTTTAGGACCACCCTTTCTAGACATTGTAGAGACATATGAATTACACTCCTGAACATGAAAAAAAATCTATTTTAATACAATCACCGCAGATTGTATTAAAATTCATTTTAGAACATTCTAGATATTAACAATTTTACCCTACTTGTTAGGACCAAGAGTGGTCCTAACAAGTATAGTCAAATTGTTAACATTGTAGAAACATTGTAGAAGCTAATACCTTTTGTTAGCGTAGATGTATTGGCTCTTATGAGTTTAATCATGTTTGTAAATACATCGAAGATGCAAATATACTCCACTACAAGTGGTTGCCTTGGCCTGGAAGAGAGGTCATCAGGTGGTCTCCAACCTTCGTAGAGTGTTTCGACCCTTGCCCACGACACTCTCCAGTTGGCTGGTCAGCAGTGATTGGCCAGATCACTGCCCCTCTCCTCCAGGCTACATGTTTCTATGTACTAGAAGGTCTTTTTTCCAGGACTTGTGTTCTGCAACGTTAGAGGGACACCCCTTTCCACTAGTGCTACGAAGATGTAATAAACACCAAAAAATATTATTTGAGCTCTACAAGACAAATCTCACTTCAAATGTTGAATACACACAATAGAACTCAAAATATAGCCACCTGACATGATGCTGTATTAGGAGGACAAAAGATAATGAGTTGCTTAGCTCCGCCCATGACACAAATGGTAATTGTCAGGACTATCTTGATTTGTATGGACCATGGCTATACAACACACTTACAAGACATACAGGTGAATTAAAGGGTCAAACATGAATAAATGGGACATGCATTCAAAGTGAAATATACTGTAGACACCGTGCTATTCAAAGCTGCTATTCATCCCATGGTTTTGAGGCAGTACATGATGAGCGTTCAGGCAGACTAGTCTGGTCCTGAATGCCCCAAAAAATGGTGGCTGATGACATTTAGACCTTAAGCAAGGTCCAATTCTGCCACTGTGACACTGTGGCCAAGTGACACTGTGCTGAATGCATTTTGCCACATGCCAAGTGATACAAGTGACCGTTTTGTCAGAAATTGAGTAATTAGCAAGTAAAACCCCAAATTAACAACAGTTAAAAAAAAGAAAAGAAAAATCAAATAGCTTTAATTTTGATATTTAATGTACATAATGGGTTAACCCCTTGGTTAGTCCTTTAGGAGGGCTGTTTGTCCACCGCTCATGTCTCTTCCATGTCCGGCGTTGGGAGTCTGGTGCAACGCACAGGTCCTGTGCCTCCTGGTGAGACGTAGGAGGGGCACGGACAGGTGTCAAACCACAGAGCCTAGTCCCTCCACGCATCAGAACCTCCCAGTTTTGGCGGAGTATTTCAGGGGCGGTGGATTGGACGGCCTTGGCCTTTCCCTTGTGGGATTGATCAGGGGTAGCTACTGGGACGTGAGTCGGGGTGTCATGAACCCCGGCTGGGTCACCTGAGTGAGGGGTATGATGTTCGAGAGACCCGAAACCCCAATGAGCTTAGGATACATCACTGAAGACACGTCCCAGGTTGCATCCATTCGATGTATTAAAAAAAAACCTTTCTATATGATTTTTATGAGCCAAATTCATTTCAAGTGATACAAATCCCCATTTTAATCTAATAATCTAATCTAATAATTAGGATAATGAATAACTAAAATAGAAATTGGTCTAATTCTGATAAATTGTACTTAAGTTGTTTTAAGTTGTTTCTATATGATTTTGATGTGCTGAAACCACTCTGCCATATGCCAAGTGATATGAGGCAGATTTTTTTTCTGGAAACCAAGCTCACAGGGCTTTTATAAGATGTGCCTGTAGGCCACTAAAAGTATAGACCTATTCCATTTCATGGTGATTATGCAATACAGCAAAAAATCATAAACAACAAAAGTACATCAAAAATTATAGCCAATTTCCAATTTTCGTAATTGCTTATTATAACTACTAAATTTCTAACAAAACCGTCACTTGTATCACTTGACATACGGCAGAAATGGATTCAGGACATCAAAACCGGACACTTTTGCCTGTGACCAAAAAGAGAGATTTAAGACTTACTTATGAGCTTGTAGATTGTTTCTTAGATTTACTTTGACTTATTAATGAAGTTACTTTAGAGAAAATCATTTCATTTTGAATTTGATAAACAATTTTAATAATTGAAAAAACAATTTTAATAACTGAGAAAAACAAATAAAAATAATAAAGGAAACAACAAACACAATAATAATGAGGGTAATAATAATAATAATTAACAATTATAAGGGTAATAATAATAATGGGACCACATTTTTTTATCTTCCCAGGGGAGAAATTTGTCTAGCATTACATGCACATTACAATATGCCTCCAATTTAGGCAAATCAGACGCTCTTAAAGGGGTATTTCACTTTCAAAAAAACGTTTTGTCTTTTTATGGTCTACTCAGTTCCATGCACATTAACCCCTTTATATACTGATCTCCCCCAAATCCAATAAAATACACATTTTGAGAGATAAATGCATTTTCCTCCAGTTTGCTTAACAAAACAGCTATAGTACCTGAATGTTCAGATGGCACTTGCCTGGAAAGCTTCACACAAAAAGGATGAGGAGAGTGTGGTAGTCAGACCTCAAGAGTGAAGTATAGCTACAATGGAGTCAGTGCTGCCATTTGGGGCCAATACATTGACCCTTTGAGATCACAAGCTTCTGGGCTAGAAACATTGTTAATAGGAGGAGATATGTATATGATAGGTTACTTCTTGCTGATCCCTGCTGGCTGACCTGGTATTATAATCAGAGTACCTAGTAGTAAAAGAATAGGTAGACATCAATGGCAATGACAACTGCGTCAGCCGCATCCCTTCCGACCTGGAATGACATTGTCAATGTTGACATGGCTTTTTAAACTTGTATTCCACCCTCTGTGAACATCACAGTTAAGAATGGTGCCATTGCATAGGCCTACACATGACCATTGAATAGATAGAATTTAGTTAATATACTTCTGGCAACTGGTGTGACAACTCGTGTGATGACCACATTCATGAGTTTGATTTAAGCATATTTGCATGAATTGAAATTCCAAAACCAAATAGACAAACGATAGGAAGCGCTTGTTGTCTTTAGACGGACCACCCTGGAGCTATTCAGTCACTGTCCTATGCATGTGGGCGGTGCTTCAAAGCACCCACACGGCTAGGGTTTGTTGGTAAATCAAGCGCTCCCTTCCCCAGGTCATCTTCACAATACAGTGGAAAGAAATAGCGCACCTGGGTTTGTTATTATCTGATTCAAGGTGTGGAGTATTGGGACTAAGAGTTTTAGAATCAATCATACACAGCACTTTGACATACACATGAATTATAAGGACATTTTAAGAATTATCAGGACCTTCTGGCAGTCAAATTTGGGCATGAACGGATGAATATGCATCATCATCATCATCATCATCATCATCAATACTATAATTCAGAAAATGTCTGTCTGAATGTCTGAAACCGCCATTACTCCTCGCTGGCTGCACCAATCGCTCACACGGTTTCACACGGTTGTTAACCATAATATTAGGAAGAGACTGACAAAGCCCTTTTTTCAAAATTAACGCATTATATTGGATCACCACATCATACATATATGGGGATACTCTGACCTCACGCACCATGGTTTGATTATGTTTGAGTCACCACGTCATACCTATATGGGATACTCTGACCTCACGCCCCAGGGTTTCATTATGTCTGAGTCACCACATCATGCCTATTATGGGGATACATGTGACGTAGTGCTTTGTAGACGTAAAGCTTCATAGACGTAATAGGGAAATGTAGCAGTGCTGAAGACGTGTCCCAGATCACAAATACAACGGGCACAAACGGCATGATAGACATTTTAACAGGTAGTTAATTAATAACACATTCCACAAATAAAATGCATAATTGTGCATTAGATACTATACAACTCTATTTCGGGTGGATGTTTTTGTATTTCTGGCATCAGGGGGTTAATAACTACAAAATGTCAAAGGGATATTAGCAGGCACCCTCTTGAATTCTTAAGAGGTTGCCCTAAGCTACAAGACTCGGTTCAGCCCAAAAACAGCGCGCCGGCTCCCAACTAAAGTATATGGGAATGCTAAAGAACATATTAAACCATTGATTAGTGCTAAAATATGAGAAAACAAAGGATTGCTTTCCAGAAAGGCACACTTTTCAATATGTGAAGACACAAATTGTCTACAACATAACATCTGCCCATGATAAACATCTCTCACTCTTCATTGGCAATTTTAGAACCTCATACAGGTTCAGCATAATAGCTTCTTCACTTGGACAGGATACCACCAAATATGACTAAATTCAATAGACTATGCTGAGCTAATATTGTTCTGCTAAAGACATGGAGAAGTTGGAAGAGTTACACAACAACACTGCTCTAACAGGGAGACAGCATATGTTAGGATGTTGATATTTGCCTTATAATTTACTAATAGACATAGATACTAGAAATTGAGATTGATACTGGGGCAATGTAAGATTACCAAAAAACACACATTAATGCACCTGCATGGGTTTTGTCCAGACTGCTTCAACCAACCAAAAGATTTAGGCAGTTTGCCTGTAGAGTGCAGGGTCGTTAATTAGGCTGCATTGCTTAATTAACGACCCAACCATTGCAGTATGGGGGAAGGGCAGCAGTTGAACTGAGCTTACAGAACTACAGCAGTGAATTGTTCTTACAGGTGAAAGACAAAATCAGAGTATCCTGTTATTGCATCATACTGATTTTTGCCTCACACAAACATCTATTCTAATCACATAGTATACGTGTATTTAAACTGGCTAAAATAAACATTGATATGAACTGTTTTGGATATGTGATATAGTAGTGATTCTTGTAGCTGGGAGTCACTTCTTAAGAAATCAAGAGGGTGCCCACTGATATGCCTCGGGCATTTTTAATTATTAACCCCTTAATGTCCAAAATATAAAAAAAAAATCCATACAAAATACAGTTGTATGGTATTTAATGCAAATTACTTGGTCTAAATGCATCAAATTTATCATTATATAGTGTTTGTGAATATGGATATGCACAAAGTATATGATTATTAATTATTGAATTGTTAATTAATGCACATTAACCCCTTTATGTACCGATCTCCCGCAAATCCAATAAAGACTCGGTTCAGCCCAAAAACAGCGTGCGGGCTCCCAACTAAAGTATATGGGAATGCTAAAGAACATATTAAACTAGTGATTAGTGCTAAAATATGAGAAAACAAAGGATTGCTATCCCGAAAGGCATACTTTTCAATATGTGAAGACACACATTGTCTACAACATAACATCTGCCCATGATAAACATCTCTCACTCTTCATTGGCAATTTTAGAACCTCATACAGGTTCAGCATAATAGCTTTTTCACTTGGACAGGATACCACCAAATATGACTAAATTCAATAGACTATGCTGAGCTAATATTGTTCTGCTAAAGACATGGGAAGTTGGAAGAGTTACACAACAACACTGCTCTAACAGGGAGACAGCATATGTTAGGATGTTGATATTTGCCTTATAATTTACAAATAGACATAGATACTAGAAATTGAGATTGATACTAGGGCATTGTAAGATTACCAAAAAACACACATTAATGCACCTGCATGGGTTTTGTCCAGACTGCTTCAACCAACCAAAAGATTTAGGCAGTTTGCCTGTAGAGTGCAGGGTCGTTAATTAGGCTGCATTGCTTAATTAACGACCCAACCATTGCAGTATGGGGGAAGGGCAGCAGTTGAACTGAGCTTACAGAACTACAGCAGTGAATTGTTCTTACAGGTGAAAGACAAAATCAGAGTATCCTGTTATTGCATCATACTGATTTTTGCCTCACACAAACATCTATTCTAATCACATAGTATACGTGTATTTAAACTGGCTAAAATAAACATTGATATGAACTGTTTTGGATATGTGATATAGTAGTGATTCTTGTAGCTGGGAGTCACTTCTTAAGAAATCAAGAGGGTGCCCACTGATATGCCTCGGGCATTTTTAATTATTAACCCCTTAATGTCCAAAATATAAAAAAAAAATCCATACAAAATACAGTTGTATGGTATTTAATGCAAATTACTTGGTCTAAATGCATCAAATTTATCATTATATAGTGTTTGTGAATATGGATATGCACAAAGTATATGATTATTAATTATTGAATTGTTAATTAATGCACATTAACCCCTTTATGTACCGATCTCCCGCAAATCCAGTAAAGACTCGGTTCAGCCCAAAAACAGCGCGCGGGCTCCCAACTAAAGTATATGGGAATGCTAAAGAACATATTAAACTAGTGATTAGTGCTAAAATATGAGAAAACAAAGGATTGCTATCCCGAAAGGCATACTTTTCAATATGTGAAGACACACATTGTCTGACTGCAGCCAAGTTGAAAGGTCATAGAGGTAGTAAGTAAAAGAAAGACAAGAGCGGTAATAATTCAGTAATACGCCTGAGTGAAAAGGTAGGTTTTAAGCCGGGCTTTAAAGTATAGGACATAAAAGGGGACAGGCTTGAGACAAAAATTTACAGAGTGATGTCAGAGGGGTCACAGAGTGATGTCAGAGGGGTCATGTCTATGTTCCCTCAGCTCTTAAAGTCAGGTTAGGATTAGGGGTAGGGATAGTAATAGATTAACCCTAACCCAAACGCCCAAACCTAACCCTAAACGAAGGCATGTCAAATGTCGCGAAGTAACGTTTGACATGCTTTCGGTTAGGGTTATGGTTTGTGCGTTTGGGTTGGGGTTAGTCAGCGAGGGAACATAGACCTGAGGGAACATAGAAATGGTCCCATGTCAGACACGTGTCACCATGATGATGCGGGCTGCCAGACACTTGTTACGATGAGTGAACATGATTATGTCATCAGTGTGACCCGCCCCAGAGTTTTCTAAACTCTGACCCGCCCGCCCACCCTCGGACAAAGTTCCCCGAGTTCTACAGTTACATGCGACCTGCGGCCTATATGAGCTATATATAGTAATTTATTGTATAATTAGTGTGGTTGCCTTAAAGGCAACACACTATTGTTATTAGTGTGGTTGCCTTTGGGCGACCACACTCTGCAATTCCCTCTGGAATTGCTCCTATCTAGTTAAAATATTAAGTTTGCCAGATGGTCCTAAGTAGGACACACACACACACACACACCCCACACACACCTGATACACACCAAATGTAAAAATGCCTCCTTTTTAGGGCCATATGTAAAAACGCCTCCTTTTTAGGACCATGCCAATTTCAACACCAGG
The DNA here is from genome assembly GCA_039105355.1 of Benthosema pterotum. Taxonomy (NCBI): domain Eukaryota; kingdom Metazoa; phylum Chordata; class Actinopteri; order Myctophiformes; family Myctophidae; genus Benthosema; species Benthosema pterotum. The sequence continues at coordinate 19,196,956 of CM076987.1, forward strand.
CATGGCTTATGACATTCTCTATCTGTTTTAAGTGGTCTTACTTCTTAGGACCGGGTTTTTGGTCCTAACTTGTCCACCGGTCCTAAGTTGGAAGGTGTTTTTCTTCGAAACGGTCCTAAGTAGATAACATATGTGAGAACACACACACACACACACACACACACACACACACACACACACACACACACACACACACACACACACACACACACACACACACACACACGCTACCGTACAGTGAAAACACTTCAGGCAGCTAAATAATTGGCTGTTTGGCATTTAAGTTCTTTTTTCATTTTTATTTATACATTTGTTTTTTTTTTGCTGGACCTGTGGACCATATTCCACTGACAGAACAGAGAAATAGTCTGTGTTATGTAACCTGTCATGGTAATTTGTCTGGCTGGCTCTATAGTGCTCCTTACCAGGTTTTTTTTTGTGTGTGTGTGTGTGTGTGTGTGTGTGTGTGTGTGTGTGTGTGTGTGTGTGTGTGTGTGTGTGTGTGTGTGTGTGTGTGTGTGTGTGTGTGTGTGTGTGTGTGTGTGTGTGTGTGTTTTTGTGTGTCAGCCAAGAAGACCCAGGCAGGAAGACTACAATTGGATGATTCATTTAGTGGAAGGTTTTCTTCCTCCAAAATAAATATCTACAGTTTAAACTACAATATAACAACACTATTCTAAGCATTCTGAGTATGCTAATGCAAGGCATACGTGTTGGCTGTGGCTTCCCCTCCTTTTTAAGGGGCATTTCTACCCTTTTTTCAAGTCCTATGTCAGGGGGTTTCAACCTTTTTCATACCAGGGCCCATGCACTATTTATTCAGCATTATAGCCACGGACCACCGTTATGTTGTCAAGTTAAGTCTCTTGGACCCAAAACTAAGGATTTTAAAATGGACCCGTAACACTCAAGATTTACAGATCTATAAGGATGCATTATGGTTTACCAACGGTCCATCATCTAGCTGGGGGCCACCTGGAATCCTCTCAGAGACCACTGGTTGAAACCCCCTGTCCTATGTTATTTGAAGCAGATGAAGTACAAACAAAGCTGCAAATTGGTGGAGTGAAGTCAGACTATTTGTGTCTGAGCATTAAACATTTTAACTCTTGAGAGCATAAAACCAAATGGACGGTTTCATGTTCATGCTCTCAAGTGTGAACATGTATGCCGGTACATGTACCCTAAGAACATGGTATGCCACACAGTACATTGAGTAAATGACGAAGCGTATAACCTAGGCTGGCTCTTGGAGAAATGTCCCATAATGTGCTGACTCGACTCTTGCTCTTCCACCCTCTTCCCTTGTGATTGACTCAGATCTATCACCGACACAAGAATCACTTCAGCGTGAAGACGAATGACGCCAAGGAGTTGGTGGCGACCGCTGCAAAGAAGATTGAGAAACTGTTGAACACCCGCTCCGCCGCCCTCAAGGTGAGTACATGTTTTACGAGACGCTGAACAACTATGTTAAGTAAGTAGCCTGGCCATGTCATGAGGCCCCGGCGAAACCATTGAGGCCCATATAGGTCATGAGCCTATCTCCTGTTTCTGTAGCGTGAGGCAGCTTGATGTACAAGTACCCCCTCTGGACATGATGTTAGTATGTCGCAGGGATTTACCCCCAATCCAACCCTTGATGCTGAGTGCCAAGCAGGGCAGGGCGTTGGGTCCCATTTTTTGAGAGTCTTTGGTATGACCAGGCCGGGAATCGAACCCTGATCTCCCAGTCTCAGGGCGGGCACTCTATTCCCATGGCCACTGAACTAGTAGAGCAGGGTCTTAAGTGGAGCAGTGTTAATATGTCTGCAAAACCCTTGGTCCAAAACAAGACATTTCAAACAAAATGTTTTCTGGAAGTTTTTATATGTTTTAGTGTATCACAATTAGTGGTGTTCTCGATCGATCGGCGCCGATTTAAATCGGCCAATTTCTTAAAACCACCGATCCGGAAAACCGATCTGTATTGGTTTTGACTCGCTGTTTTTGGCACCTAGTGCATGTTCGGAGCGCCCCGTTTCTGACCCCTCAATGTCGCAATTCTTCTACTATGAGCCCATGCGCAGCGCATGTTGTTGACGTAGTGTCGTTTGTCACTGATGGCCCATTCACACCATTGAAGTGGAACGTTTCTCTTTGTATCACCGTTTCACACCTACCCAATATGCTAACGCACACGGAAGCGGCAGTCGACCCGGAGTCACGACATTGAGGAGTCAGAAACTGAGCGCTTGAGCGCTGTTCAGATGGCCTGAATAGGGACAAACTGCAGTTGAAGTCAATGTAGAAGAATCGCCATTGGTCTACTAGCTCTATGAAGTGAACGTAACTCAGTCTATACTCTAAAGCTCCGTCCGCCTCCTCGTCCTCTTCCCCCGCAGCAAAAACAAAACAAAAAACTCGCAACATGAACGACAAACCAGATGAGCAAGCATTACTCGGCCCCGTTGATGGCAAATTTAGATTTAAGCAAAGAACGGATGGAAGCGTGGACAAAAAGGCAGTTTATGCAACAAAGAATTTGCATACCATCGCAGCAGCTCGAGCCTCAAATCACATCCAACATGTTGGAGCTAGTGTATTTACTGTCCCCGTTTCGTAGAAATCTATGTAGAAGAGCCACCATTGGACTGACCCCGTGAAGAGAAGGGAGCTTGGGTAAGTCTTTCTGCATTCTGGCTAGTACCAGAGCGACGTTGAGGTGTCCGACATTCAATGGCTTGAATAGGGACAAACTGGAGTTGGCGACCGGCGCTCATCAGTGCAGCTGGAGTCGAGTTCATATTGGCTGTAGCCGTGTGTGTGTGCTCAGATGATCAACTGACGTGGGCTTTGGGCAAACAAATCCTCCGTGAGCGGTTTGATCATAGTAGCCTAGTTCAGAGTAGTTCACTTCACTGTGTTTATCTGACGCTAAATTGCATGATAATAATGACTGCTAAATGTACGCAAATGTATGCTCCAGAACAATCAGCGCTGTGTGTGGCACTGCCTTTCTTTCTTACCAGCTAGTCTTCCAAGTACCAGTATTTTATTTATTTTGCCCCAGAGTCAATTATTGTACTGGACTGACTGAGAAATGCTAACGTTTGTACTTGAATTTGGTAAATAAGAAGAAGAAAAAAAGAAAAGAGGAAAGCTTTGGAATTGGGGAATCTTTTTGAATCGAGAATTTAAAAAAATATAGAAATCTAGTTTTTGGATCGAATCGTGACCCAGAAAATTGATACTGAATTGTATCGTGGGACACCCACAAATTCATAGGCCTAGTATTCAGTTCATTGCTTCACTCATTCAGTTCATTGCTTCACTCGTAATTAGAGGCCGACCGATGTATCGGTCGCACCGATATATCGGCCGTTTTTGGCGCCGATATATCGCATCGGACATCGGCGAAATTTTCACCGATGTCCCGATGTTGCCGGCTTGTCAAGTTGTGCCGTGTTTAAAGTACTGATCATGGGCGAAGTTTATGGGGGAGCAGGGGGGGGGGGGGGGGGGCAAAACTACTGTATATCTCTATAGGCCTACTGATAGACAATGATTAGCCTAGTGGTGGGGGATTGGGGAAACAATAGGAAGGACGTTTCCAAGGTGTTAAGGCTCATTCAGACTGCTTGACACCCCGCCTTCATTAATTCAGGCTTTTGTTATCAAATGGGTCAAAACCTGTTTAACTGGTCCTGGAGACTGGGGGTGTCAAAGATGGTCCCCAAAACAACAGAAACGCTAATGGCCCATCACTATTTCCACTAAAACCTGTTTTACTTGCCTGGAGAGAATGGGGGATAAAAGGTTGCTCCAACAACAGAACTCACTTATAGTAATTCTAGGCTATACTTGCATTGTGTAAGTTTTGCATGTTTTATTCACATTTCTCGTTCTTGCATTACTTGTTACAGTGGCTTTATCTCAAAATCAGCAGGCTTAGATATCCGGCTGCAATGCATATGTGGGCTTGTAGATCAACGGTTTTGATAAATATTGAAGAAAATAAAAACTTGTACAATTAAAAATGTTCAAAAAAGCTTTGTTTGGCACAGAAGAAAGCTTTCCCCATAACTATTGCTTCTACTGTACAACAATGTGAAGATGTATTAAGTTAAACCTGGGACAGTTAGTTATTATATATTTCATTGGCCAATAATAATTTTAGATCAGTGATTTTATTGTAGTTTACAGTATTTCACTAGCTATATTTATAATAATCATTTTTACTTACACAGACCCTTGCGGGTCCATTTGGTTTCATTTTACACTCATGAGTTAAAATATTCCTGATCTAAATTAACCCACTCAATTAAGGATTCTACACAACTTCTTTCTATATTCCCTCTTTATCTGTCCCTTTGCCAATGATTAAGATGCACAGGCAGTACAGCTGAGTTTGGACTTATATTGACTTATGTGTTGATGTTGGAATGGTTACAAAAACATGAACTATAGCGCTAGAAGTTTTATGGAGCTGGCTTGAGTGGGCGCGCAGTTGCGCATATACCATCCGGCGTTCCCCCCCCCCCCCCCCCGAGTTCAAAATCAAACTACGCCCATGCGGCTACCACCGGATGTTTAGTCCCTTGTCCGCCTCAAGCAATAAGCAGTAGTAACAATGGCTGCATCAGTTCTATGGACACCGCATATTAGTTGTATAGACACGTTCTGTAACAGAAACAAATTAAATTTCGGGGACGGGTGGAATAAGCATCCAATTATCAAATGCGTGTGTGCGTGTATCAAAGCATAAACATATTGGCACACAGCGCAACACAGAGACGCGGGCCAGGCTGGCGCGGGTCTTAAGAACAGCATTAACAATACAGACCACAGAACAACGAAGAAATACACGGTCTAAACATAGCAGCCACGTAATCAGAATACAATATATTTCCTTGATTTCACATTTACGCATGTATGTATGTTGAATTCCTTCTCCTCCTCCCGCTCGTCCTAAAAACTGCACGCATCTTTAAACGAGAATGAATGCGCTCTCTCTCTCTGTCGCTCTCTCACTCGCCCTCTCTCTCTCTCTCTCTCTCTGAATAAATGAATGCGCACTGGAGTAGCTGTCCCGTGCGTAGCCTAATGTTAAACCAAGACACGACAGAAGGCCACTCACGCAGTTTGCGCGATTGTGTTATTTCTCTGACACTGTGCAGCTTTCAGTTATCAGCCTTTCAGTTATAGATGCGCTGAGGTGCCTCTCGCACCGCAGCTGCGGCTGATTGCAGGCTAATTAAGGCTGAACTCCGATACAGTTGCAAAAGAAAGAATGACTTCTGTCCGTGACAATAACCAATCTAGTTGATTAATGTAGGCCAGAGGTTTTCAACCGGTGGTCCGGGCTGAGAGGGTTCCAGGTGGTCCCCGGCTAATTTGGTTAACCAGATGTAACTCTTGAGAACGTAAAAATGAAATCATTTGTACACTCTCAAGAGTTAAAATATTCATCATCTTAGCTAGATTTGTATGTTTGCCTGTTTTGTTCTCCAAAATCCAGGCTGGAATTGGACAAAAACAAAAGAAATCTTTAGTTTTGGGGTCTGTGGGGCTAAAATGTCATGAAATGGTGGTCCGTGGCTCAAATGCTGAATAAATGGTGGTCCCTGGAGTCAAAAAGGTTGAAAACCCCTGCTGTAGGCTATACAGGCGCCGCACACAGAGCAAGAATACATGAGAAAACAAAGGTAGCCCAAATGTTTACAAACATCAGGCTTGTCCCCGACAGCCACGTGCCTTTTATTGTAAACTCACAGCGCTGTGGACAAGCCTGATGTTTGTAATCATCCAGCAAGCAATAGGAATTCATACCTGAAAGCAAACTCCCGTGTTTGGCATAAAAACTCAAATGATGATGATTCGTAGTCATCCAATTCCTGTAATGTTCATGTTCTGTTCCTTGACAGTAGGCCTATAGCTTGTTAAACAACAGGCATAAACTAATGTAGAATCATCGCAGTTGCTGTGCCAAATTGCTGCCGTCAAAGTTGCGTGTTGACAGTGGCGGTTCTAGGTACAGAGTGGCCAAGGCAAATGCAATAGGGCCCATTATTTTATGGGGGGCCCCATTTTTTTTCTTTTTATTATTTTAAATAGTTCTCAACATTGGGTTCAGAACCTCTCGGAGGCCCCCAAAATTATTTTGAGGGGGGTCTCCAAAAAAAAAAATATATATATACAAGACATGGTACTTAGCCTTAACCTTCATTCGTGTAACTTAGCCACATTCCCTCTTCTGAATGGCCGATATTTGCCTGAGATTTCCACGATCAAAGGCCCATTGATCGCCCCAGTGTGTTTGTTTTCAGTCACCTGCTTGCAACACCAGATGGGTCCCTGAATTGACCTGCTAAAACTCTAACCATCTGCTCTTTATACTGTTGAATTTAAATGATCTCCAAGAGCAGTGGTTTTCAAACTTTTTCATACCAGGGCCCACTATTTATTCAGCATTTGAGCCACAGACCACCATTTGAGGACATTTAAGCCCCACAGACCCCAAAACTAAAGACTTATTTTGCTTTTGTCCACAATAACAGGCTGCATTTTAGCAACAAAGCAATCCAACATACAGATCAAAATGACCATTAATCTTCTGCATTCTCTAGTTGTGTAGACTTGGGCTAATTCACATGATGAATATTTTAACTCTTGAGTATACAGTATTTTACCTCTTGAGCGTAAACATGAAATATTTTAACTCTTGAGAATATTTTAACTCTTGTGTAAACATGAAACCAAATGGACCCTTGCGGGTCTATTTGGTTTCATGTTCACGCTCACAAAGAGTTACATCTGGTTAACCAACTTTCCATCATTTAGCCTGGGGACCACCTGGAATCCTCTCAGGGACCACTGGTGGTCCCTGGACCACCTGCTGAAAACCCCTGTCCAAGAGTCTTCTGCAAATGCTGCTAGCTTGACCCCAGATCTGGTCAGATCAGCTGATGATGATGATGTAAATGACATTATACTGCTATACTCTATAATGTTATATTTACTTGACAAAGCTAAAACTCTGCAGCACAAACTGACAAGTCTGCATAAACATTCTAGGATACCATGCTAGGTTGTTTCTGCAAGCGCAATGGGCTAAGACGGAGTCTGAAGAGGTGTGTTTTCAGACTGGGCGGAAGATTGGGAGGGAGTGCAGTTCTGATTGCAATGGGAAGACCATTTCATAGTTTCGCGGCCAGAAGGTTAAAGAGTCTGGGGTGTGTGGTCTGTGCATTGTCCAGGTGTTTTTAGATTAATTGAATACTTGCAAACAGTACAGCTATGCAGCTTGAAGCTTTAATTTTTATTGTGTCATATTTTATTGTAAGTATAGAAGTTTTTAACATGTATTTTGTTGTTTTTTTTATTACTAAACATCGGTCAAAACATCGGTAACATCGGTGTAGGTTTTTCCAAACATCGGTATCGGTATCGGTTCCAAAAATATGGTATCGGTCGGGCTCTACTTGTAATATCAAATTCAGTTCAAAAATGTGCTTTCTCACTTTTCTCAGGTAAATAATAATATGCGATTAAAATGAGATTAATTAATTATTGAGCCTCTAATTAATTAGATCAAAATTTTTAATCGAGTCCCACCCCTATAAAATACAAAACAAAGGCTTCATCAATAAGGTATGGTAAGACCATTCAAAGAGACGTGCTGCAGTAGAAAAGGGTAAATATTTTCATTTAACAATAAATCGGTATCGGTATCTGTATCGGCAGATACAAAAAAAAAAAAATCGGGGATCGGGATCGGCCCAAAAAAACCTGCTCGGAACATCACTAGTTTTAGTGTATCACAATTAGGTCTCATGTACAGCATTAACCTTGTGTGTCCAAGACTGGAAAGGCAATATATCAACATATGATTGCTTTCACTTCTCACCGAAGGCCTCATGTTCAAAGCTCGTACTGTAGATTGGATGATAACTTTGACAGATCAAACATCTACTTTTCAAAACGACATCCTTTGAGATCATGCCAATGCGTCTGTTTAGCAGAAACATGCGTTGCACGCGGGCCAAATGAGCGCGGTGACCTCTCTGTGGTCTGGTGAGTGATGCGGCGGATTGAACAAGCTCATTGCAAACAATAGAGCTAAGGGACCACAAATAGAAGCTCGGTCCATTTAGCCCCACTGTGAAACACTGGGCCTTAATGGAAAGTGCACGGGGAGGAGAGATTGCAAATGCTATTTGGACGCAGAGTGATTGAACGATAACAGCAGGGCTGACTTACCCTCCAACCGTTCTCTTATACTTTGCTCCCTCGACCCTCTCATTAAAGTTTATTTAGTTATTTATTTTTTTCATTTTGTAGTTTTTGTTTGTTTGTGGCATGAAGAGAAGTGGATCCCTTAAAGCAGGGGTTTTCAACCTTTTTGATACCAGGCCCCACCATTTATTCAGCATTTGAGGCACGGACCACTGTTTGAGGACATTTTAGCCCCACAGACCCCCAAAACTAAAGATTTCATTTGCTTTTGTCCACAATAACAGGCTGGATTTGGGAAACCAAAAAAAGGCAAAACATAACAGACCAAAATGACCATTGATCTTCTATTTAAATAGACTTGGGCTAATTAATCAGATGGTGACTATTTTAGAACTCTTAAGAGCGTATAAATGAAACCAAATGGACCCGCAAGGGTCCATTTGGTTTCCTATTATATAGGAGCTTTAATGTAAATTGCTCTCAGGAACAGCTCCTTTGATTTTGGCCTCATAATAATAATGTCATCACTGCACCCTGCTTTGTATAATTCCTCCTCTTCTTCGGTCTTTCAGTTACAGATTAGCATTTATACTGTTCACAATGTTAGAAAGAGTCAAATGTAAAATAATGTGCATATCAGCGCCCCCACCACCTCAGGACATCGTGGTACTGCAGCTAGACTGCCCAGAAAGAAATTACAAGGACTGGTTATATCAGAGTGGTGAGGTGAGGCCCAGACCATTAGAAATAAGCAGCAAGCTTGAGGGACATGTTATACAATATGATATTAAAGGTAGGGTAAGTGATTTGAAATTCATTGTGTAGTACCAGCCTGGTGCACTAGGGGGGCCCAAGAGTAGCTACACTATGTGAACCTGCTGCTCGATCCTGATTGGAGGAGAATTCACCCTCCACCTGGGGAACTTTTATTAGCGCCTCTGCTAACGTGGTGGAGGGGGAAACTCCATATATGGTCTGCACACCTTATAATAGAGCATTTTAACAGAAAAAAATGTTTTTGGGTGATATCTGACAAAAGTGAAATCACTTCCCCTACTATTAAGTTTTTAAAAACAATTTAGGATTGTGTGTTATTTGCACTTTTAACAGTATATACCTGTACGTCAGAATATGTGTTGCACAGAAGAAGACCGCTTGTCTCCTCTGGGTGTACAATCGTGTGTGTTACGCAAATGCCAGTGGACAGACTCAATCCAATAAGAATGATGGCTGCTGTGACTGTCATTAACTTAATCAGGATAGCCATCTTGGATTGTCCATCCGTCAGTCCTGACATCTGGTCATCCTGTCAGCCCAATTCAGCCCCTCTGTTTGACACAGAGATCTCACTGTCTCAGACATGAGCGCACCCGTGCACGCACACACACACACACGCACGTGTGCGCACGCCAGGGGCGGATGTAAAATTTCCCAATTGGGGGGGGGGGGGGGGCAGAAGAAAATGGTAAGGGGGCAGCTTCATCGCCTGTGGCGCGAAAATCCGCCCCATACCATTTTCAGTAGTGTTTCAAATACTTTTAAATATAAGCACTGAAATATCTTCTTTTTTTTTTTTGCATGCCATCATGTTTGGTGGGGCAGACTGGGCATTTAGGGGGGCATTGCCCCCCCCCCCCCCCCCCCCATGCCTATGCCTAGATCTGCCCCTGGCACATGCACGCACATGCACACACACACACACACTCACTCACTCACTCACTCACTCACTCACTCACTCACTCACTCACTCACTCACTCACTCACTCACTCACTCACTCACTCACTCACTCATGCTGTGTGTGTGTGTGCGTGTGCGTGTGCGTGTGCGCGCGCGTGTGTGTGTGTGTGTGTGTGTGTGTGTGTGTGTGTGTGTGTGTGTGTGTGTGCGCATGAGTGTGCGTGTGTGTGTGTGACGCCATGCCAGTCTGACTAGACTTCCACCCTTTAGGCACCATGCACCCCCTTCTCTCCCCAATCTTTCTCCCTCTCCTCCTCGCTCTTGTCTCCTGCATCATGTCTCCTGTCGCAACTGGTCTGTCTCTGTCTGTCAGTCTGTCTGCCAGCAGATGAAGTCCATCTGTACGTCCAGCAAGCCCCAAATGTACACTTGTTCAAAAATATATGCATTTCATATATGCATTTTGCTTTGTGTATCTGTACAAATCAGCAGATGCTTTACCAATTTATCATACCCTATATCAGGGCAGGGCTTGACACTAACACTTGCCCGCTTGCCCGGGGCAAGTAAAAAAAAATGGTGGGGCAAGTGAAGACTGCTACCTGGTTGCCCGATCGGGCAAGTGTGCAACTTAGTGCACTATAACACAACACAAGATATATTTGTCTTGAAGGCAGTCATTGCACTCTGCCTCTGTGTCTTTCCCTGCTTTCTAGCTATCTCTACCTATCTCACTCCCAGGTTCATTTGGTTCCAAACTATCATTTTGCTGGGGTCAGGGACCACTGGGTCTGTGACCACTATGGGCTAATTAAGATGATGAATTCTAACTCTTAAGAGTGTAAAAATGAAACCAAATGGACCCGCAAGGGTCCATTTGGTTTCATTTTTACGTTCTCAAGAGTTACATCTGGTTAACCAACTTAGCTGGGGACCACCTGGAACCCTCTCAGGGACCACTGGTGGTCCCCGGACCACCTGTTGAAAACCCCTGGTTTAAAGCACCCAAGTACGAAGTAAACTTAAATGCAAAATTTACAATATATTTTTGGGGGGCAAGTGACCATGACCTGAGGGCAAGTAGAACCTGACTTGCACTTGCCCGATGGGCAAGTGCCTCGGAGACCTTAGTGTCAACCCCTGCAGGGGTTTTCAACAGGTGGTACGTGGGACCACCAGTGGTCGACCCTGAGAGAATTCCAGGTGGTCCTTAGCTAAATGGTTGACAGTTGGTAACCAAATGGACCCTTATACAGTATATCTATAGCTCTTGTTGAGAGCGTAAAATGAAACCAATGGACCCATACGGGTTCATTTGGTTTATATACAAGTATGTGCTATAGTATGTGCTATGCATGTTTTTGTTGTGTTTTAGAATTAAATACAGATTTAATACTAGCGGCAACCAGAAAGTGTAGGTTTATTTTCCTATCAGTCTACCTTTGCCATTAATCCCTATATAGATAAGTGCATTTTGTTTTATAATTTTATAATCCTTAACGCATGCGCACAACATATTGCGTTCTGTGCCCTGATGCGATCCACCATCCTGGAGTCACTCTGGTGCCGCTATAAGCGCTGATATTGTAAACCGCGGGTCTTCTGAGATGTGTCACCGAGGTCCAAAAGTCATCTAATTGCCAAGCCAGGCGTGGATGGATTGTAGAATTGTTTTTCACACAATTATCGCACCATTGTGTACGCTCTATTTGACGTACGCTTTATTCCCTCATCTCTTTCTGATTTACAGTATTACTCAGGGTTTGCGCTTCCTTTCCCTGCCCTGTTTTATTTGCGTCTTGAACCTCCTCTGTTTATTCTCATTCTGTGTGTGCGTGTGTGCGTGCGTGCGTATGCGTGCGTGCGTACGTGTGTGTGTGCGTACACGTGCGTGCGCACGCGTGTGAGAGATCATGGTCAATAAGGAGGAAATGCTTAATCACACTCTGTGTCTCTCTGACTCACATCTTCATCGCGTTTTGAAATGTCCACATTACTACTGTCAGCAAATCCTCATCGTAGAACTGTACACACACACACACACACGCACACGCACACGCACACACACATCTGGATCTGGATTTGGCTCTCTGGCTCTCTTTCCGCATGAGCACATGCCAGACACGTGCGTCACTTTTCTTCTTATTGTGTTTATCTATTCTGCACCCTTCCCTTTTCCTCGGTGCGTTTGATATCCAGACCACCTCTCTGACTCATCATGCTCTCCCTCTCTCTCTCTCCTCATCAAATATGTATTCCATCTCTTAATAACCGCTACTCTTTTATGGCCCATGCAGTTAACCAGAGCTCCTCCATACATACAGTACAGTACGGTCTTTGTTTACTATACCGACGTGTATGATCTGTGTCCTGTAGTGCTGCAGGGCAATTATTATATCCAATATTATATCCATAAATCGCAACATGAGACTAGATGGAATCTGAGATTCATAATATTTACAGTTCCACGCAATAGTAGACGCAATCATTTCCTTGTTTTAGTATTAGGAATTTGCTTGTTATTGTTCGCTGGGTTTTTTACTGTAGTCGTGTAGTTGTGGCGGTCTACGGTATGTTTTCGTAATGGTTATAACAGCAAGTTGAAGGGACGGTTGTTCTTTGCGATATCCTCCTAGGATGTCTTTGAATGTGAAGGTGACTTTTTGACAAGCCAACATGGCAGCTGGCCAACTCCCACAAGAAAAAACAAAAAGACACACCAAAACAAACTGATCAGAATGACTGACCTTCAGCAGGAGATCCCCAGATCTACCCGTGCCGTCTGTCCTTTTGCGTAATGTATCGGTATTCTTGTGTTAATTATTTATCCTTTGTTTATGAGTTGAATGCGTAGGACCCCATGCCCGACACTCAGTCTGAATTATCATTTTGTTTCACTTTATTATTGAGTCTGAAAGCCCTCCCCACCACAGCAGTTTATAAGTTGGGCGTTGTCAAAGTGCCGGTCTTCGCGGTGATTGGTTCATACCAACCCATAAGAATATTGGGGAAAGCGGATGACATTGATGTCATTAATGAAACTATCGTGCTACCCTGGTTGCTAACCAAACAAACATAGCTGACGAGCGTTACTAGCATGTGAGCAAAAGCAATATAATATGTTGGATGACGATGTTTATAAAACCGGACACTTCGTTAAAGAAGCAAAGGAGCTTGCTTGTTGTTTGACACTGCTGAGTGTCGGCCAATCAGCTGCTGTAGTCAGATTTTCAACTACTACTGACGGCCCCATAGACCAGACCAGACCTGAATCTCCAGGGGAAATAATTTCAAGTTTGTGATTCAGGGCTAGAGCCAGGCAATAGGACCCCACCCAGATAGCAAAATCCATTGATTCAACGTTGAATTCTGGTTATCTAACCAGAATTCAACGTTGAATCAATGCATTTTGCTATCTGGGCCAGCCCCAAGGAGGTTTAGTGTAATCCTTCTCGCCTACATGTCTATAACACATGCTACCAGGTGTTCATTTCTAGTAATCACTCAATCAACCTACCAAAACATCAGTGCTAAGGACCTACAAAAGCCATACTTTGGCTGCTGCCTGCTGCAGCCCTGCCTTATTACAGAAATGTTTACTACAACGGCTCCATGCCCCAGCAGACTCGCAGTCTTCACTTTGACATCCTCTAACGATGTCATCACCAGAGAGAGAGAGAGAGAGAGAGAAACTCCTTGGTTTTAATAAACACATTTCTCATGGGAGTTCAAAGGAGTCAAAGGAAAGGAACAGCCAGGAACATGACAGCAGAGGGTGGAATGGTTTGGGGAGGAGTATCATGCAGAGCATGATGTTTTGGTGTGTGAATATTGATTGGTGAGTGTTATTTCAGTTCTGGGATTGCATTAACACTTTGGCAGCGAATAAGGCCCTGGCTCCTCACCACAACAGTCTTATCCGCAGTTGGAGGACATTTTTGTGGCGTGGGGGGAAAAAAAACAACAGAGAAAACCAGTTTGTTTTCCAACCCGTAGTTTTGTGTGTTCAGATGCTGTGGGTCAGTTTTTCCGAAATGGTGTGCCGACTGAGCAGCATTCATTTCATTGACTAAATCCATGATGAGAAAGATGTGTTGGCCTCCATTTTTCAAGAAGAAAACTAAATTAGATATAACTAAACTAGTTCAAAATTGATGGAGAGAAGATCCAGTAGAAGTAAAAGACGAGTCATCTTATGTTTGCTTTTACTTAGGCATTACAACGCTGTCATAGGGAGAGTTGTTTCACACCCTCATCCAGTACACACGTGACGCAACTGGCATACACCAGTTCATCGAGGACACCGGGTGATAAACCTGAAAACAAAGCTACAGACAAGCTGTCACATATGCCTCGTCCTCCTCCACCTATTCTACAAACTAAAGACAACTTTTTTGTTTTGCTGCAGCAGAACAGTTCTCTTAACTACAACATGAAAACTCTGCAGTGTGTCGACAATGTTTTTAGCTTACAACTTTCAGCTCAAGGCATTCCTTGAGAAGATTTAGTTCTGACTATTTATACAGCACCAGTAAACTATAAGGCTAATATGAATCAATTTTAAATTCATTAAGAATATATACAGCATGTTTGTTTTCTATCTATGAGATGTCATAGGAACTTTTCACCGCTGCTACAAAGGAAAGGTACGGAGCTTTACTCTGGCAGAGTGCTCAAACAATTTGGCGCCCATAGGTTCAGCGATGCGCGAGATCGGCCACGAACGGACAACGCAGTCAAATGGATTTCTAGATGCCCCACTGGCTAGAGCGCCTCGCCCCGCAAAGATGCAGAACCCCCGGGAAGGTGAACTAAGGTCTCCTGTGCCAGTGCCTTGCTTGACCGCCTCCGGTTTTCCCCTCAGGGAAAGAAGGATCCGCGGGATGGATGCCGCGGGTTACTATGCCACCCCCGGTTGCCCGGCAACATGGCCAGCATCATAAACAGATTTCACGCTGCGCCATCGTCTACCCCACCCCACCCCTCTCTCTCTCTCTCAGGGGTGGATGTAACATTTCCCAATTGGAGGGGGGGCCGGAGAAAATGGCATGGGGCTGGGTTGAAGCCGCACCCATACCATTTTTAGTTACAGGACTTTTATTAGGCAATTAAGCATTAATAATACCAGTTGTTGAAGTTGCAACAGGCACGCAGCATGCATAATGCTAAAGGTCTGACTCAGAGTTTTCTGTTTTCAATGATGAAATGGTGTTGGTTGGTTGGTTAGTTAGTAGCAGTAGTAGTATTTCAAATCATTTTAAATACTGTATATGCACTTTGCTTTGAAATATTGTTGTTTTCCATGCCATCGTGTTTGCTGGGGCAGTCTGGGCATTTAGGGGGGCATTGCTCCCCCATGCCCATGCCTAGATCTGCCCCTGCTCTCTCTCTCTCTCTCTTTCTCTCTCAACCGCCGCCCTCCTACCAGTGTTTTACAGTGACAGTCAACCTATTATCAGTCCTCCTCCTTAAACTCTCTGAACAAGTGTGAGACGGGAGGCCCTGCTAATTGAAGTGTTGCTGTGTTATATACTGTATATATACACACACACACACACACACACACACACACACACACACACACACACACACACACACACACACACACACACACACACACACACACACACACACACACACACAGTATATGGAGTGTAATTAGAGACGAGTCATTGTTCTGCAGATAGTAGGTTGTTAACATCAGGCCATTACATTGGAGGAGATAACACGTTGTAAGCCTTTAAACGCTGCACACTTGAAGCCATAATCACACACAGAGGTGTAATTTGCATAGGGTTGGTGGGGTTTTGTCAAGCACCCGGGTGAGGCGCTGAAAGCCCCCTGCTCCTCCCTCAAACTGCCTCCAAACCGTACGTACCATGTGTAAAATATAACACCACACCACCAACCTGGACAATATGGAATACAAACAAGTCTTGGGGTCTCAAAACATACTTAATGACATATTAGAATGTTGAAAATGGGTGGAGTTCCCCTTTAAGACGAGATTTAAAAGTGCACCCTTTACTTACACATCTCTGAAATATGTGTGGCAAAAAATGTATACAATTGTTTGTGATTTTTTTTAGATCAATCAATCAATTACTTAATGCATATAAATGGCACTCTGGACCAAAAGGGGGCGCTACAGGCTGGCAAAATGGCTACCAAGAAGTGTATTCCTCAGTCACCCAGGCTATATATAGCCTCTGGACTTGAAGTTTCCCTTGAGGGTTCCTCTTCGTTTGTCCAAACACTCTGAAGAAATTCAGAGCCAAACCTTCAGAAATGTTCTTTGGCAAAACTTCCCAAACAATTGTCAAATTTAATAACCAACTAACCCACCCAAGCTTCATACATGGCAGATTATATAATCATTTTACAACACGTGCATGCATGTCAGATAATTTGGACAATATGCAGCGGTTCTGGACACTGCTTTGGTAAAAATATGACCTACAACAATCAGTGACATCACATGTGCTGCAGGGCAGAATGTGAAAGAAGGCTTTCATGTCAGCAATGAGCCCTTCTCTAAACCCCACCCTTTGGGGCGGGGTTTAGTTACTGTCCAATGCCAGCCAAAATAGTTTAGCAACTGTTTCTATGCAGGTCAAGCTTTGCTGGTCAAGCTTTCCTCTACTGACGTGCCTATTGGACAAGGACGAATTGGGGAGGGGCTTAGTAAAGGGCTCATTACTCACCCAGTGCTGAAATGGAGGATGTAAGAAGAAGAAGAACACCACTTTTGCGTACAGGGCATGGTATTAAAAGGGTAGCCTGATAACATTTTTTTTTTCCTCAAAGCTTTTAGATGGCGTGGTCTTGATAGACGGCTTAATTAAACGTCCCTCCAAATATTGGCATGCGTGTACATGGAGATTACACCTAGTCAATAAAAAGATATTTACTATGGCGTTCTGCAGTGAGCCCATTATGCAAAGAGGCACTTCACATAATAAGGTAATGTCCATACCGTAGATGTCTCTCACTCAAACACTGACATTGAACTCAAATAAAGAAAAGCAGAGCACAAAACCTCAGCCTACATTTTAAACCAGGGGTTTTCAACAGGTGGTCCGGGGACCACCAGTGGTCCTTGAGAAGGTTCCAGGTGGTCCCCAGGCTAAATGATGGAAAGTTGGTTAACCAGATGTAACTCTTGAGAACGTAAAAATGAAACCAAATGGACCCTTGCGGGTCCATTTGGTTTCATTTTTACACTCTCAAGAGTTAAAATATTCATCATCTGAATTGGCACCGCTTAATTAAGAAGTTTACACTGTTTTGTTGGCAAAATCCAGCCTGGAATTGTGGACAAAACCAAAAGAATTCTTTAATTTTAGGTCTTTGGTGTGAAAATGGTGGTCCGTGGCTCAAATGCTGAATAAATGGTGGTCCCTGGAGTCAAAAAGGTTGAAAACCCCTGTTTTAAACAGATTTCAGTGATATGTATGCGAGCACGTTGTACGTAAAAAAAAAAAAAAAACAAGAAATAAAGCAATGATTAGGATTTGTATAATAACAGTTTTATGTATTTTTCCGCTGTGCTGCTTATGATTGTTCAAGCCTGGTTTGAGATAACGTTGACAAGGCACGGCTGAATTGAATTAATGGGACGGCTTTCGATTTTATGTATTTATTATGAATTTAATTAAGTGCTGATTTCATTAGCAGATGTGACAGAATAACCCCCAGGAGATGCGTACGAGAAAGTACCGGCGGCGTAAACCAGGACGCCAGAAACCATCAAGTTACGCGCAGGAACACAAAAGATTGGACAATTGGACACAACCTAAACAGAGGATAGGACATACACGATGCACACACATACACACACATACGCTCCACTGAATGCTCCTTTAAATCAGTGGTCCTTAAACATTTCCATGGCAGGAACCACCAGACCTCGCCATCTGAAAACAGTTTGTGTCCAGGGAAATGTTCCCAAATGTCCCTTTCGTTTTCTTTGCTTTTGAACTGCAAATGAGGGGCGATCTATAAGCTCGCAAAGTCTCACATTGCGACGCATCATGAGCTTACTTTTGGGCTTGTTTTCATCGACCACCTGTGCGCTTATTTATTCTCTCACGAAGTCTTGCAACCCTGCACAATAGTACCACTAGCACCCCAGGGCCAGATCAGGGGCGGATGTAGCATTTCCTAATTGGGGGGGCGGGGGAGAAAGTGGTATGGGGCGGCTTCATCGCCCCCATCCCATTTTCAGTTACAGGACTTTTATTAGGTGAGTAAGCATCAATAATTAATAATATCAGTTGTTGTTGAAGTTGCAACAGACACACAGCATGCATGAAGCTACAGGTCTGAGAGTTTTCTGTTTTCAATGATGAAATGCTGTTAGTTTAGAGTGGTGCCACAATTGTAGTTAGTTAGTAGCAGCAGTAGTCGTGTTTCAAATCATTTTAAATATAAGCACTTTAATTTGAAATATCTTGGGTTGTTTTGCATGCATGCATCATGTTTGGTGGGGCAGTCTGGGCATTTAGGGGGGGGCATTGCTTCCCATGCCCATGCCTAGATCCGCCCCTGCCCCAGATTGATTTGGATAGTTTAGGTCTCAGTCATAGTCTTTATGAATAAAATTGCATTCATTGCATTCGTATTGCCAGTTGGAAAGCCCACAATGAGTCATTCTACTGGTGAGTTTTCACGTTGGTGTGTTGTGGTTTATTGGCACAGCTCAGAATGCATTATCCTATCGTAATAATTTACCCATGAATTGCCTGGCTGGCTCTTACAGAGGAAACACCCGGGGCGTTTTGATTAAATGATGATTGCTGTGAAAGTAAACCTGGGTGTATATACAGTACAGTATAAGTATCATCGAAGTTGTGAACGGCTCTGCATATTGGCTTTTAGAAGAACTAATTAAAAGCTATAAATAAGATGACTCCAAGAAAATTGCTCACAGAGGAGCCCGCCATGGTGATAACGGAGCAGTCGGCGGCGTTGCTCCCACACACGGCCACTTTGGAGACATTTCTAATGAACTACTTGCTAGTTTAAAGTAGTTAGTTCACCTGTCACTGCACCCCACCCGCGCACATGCATGCACACTCGCACACGCACGCACACGATTTAGATGAGACATATTCAGTGTGTGTGTGTGTGTGTGTGTGTAATCTGTGGTAACGTGGAGTCGACAGTGCAGCTGTGTACAGCTGTAATTAGGCGTGTTGCTGGCAGTGGGTTGGCACACAGACAGTTGTTCTCTGCTGGAGGAGAGATGAGAGAGAGATAGAGCTCTACTGCTCTCTAACCCATTTGACCATATTTCTGTTTTTTATTTCTATATTACCCTATTAGTCTGAATATAAGATAGTGTTTTTTTCCCAATTCAAATACCCTAAAAAATTGAGTCCTCTTATATTTGGGGACAATATTATTTGACATTCAATGCTCTTTTTGCATAAATGAGTCCTGAAAAACGGGGGTCGTCTTATAACCAGGGTCATCTTATATTCAGGCCATTATGGTCCTCAATAGCAGTTTAAGAAAATACTGTATGTAGTTTCCCCACAACCCAAAACATTTGAGTTAATAAATTCGCTGGAACAGAATATTAAAAGATTTGCATCACATTTTTACAAATTTTCTAAAATATGTTTTTTCCAAGAGGAGTAGCGGCAAAGCATGCTGCGTGCCTGCAGAGCCTGCCTGTCATGTTAGTGACAACGCGTGTTGGAGCGGAGTCATGTTTTTTTTTTTTTTTTACATATCTCCAATTAACTTCACTGTATACACTTTCAACCTAACATGGGTTTTGGGCACAGTCACATTTTCAAATGGTTTCCGATGCCCTATAGCTCACAGTGGTGGAGTTATTTTGTAAAATGAGTGAGTTCTGTGAAGCACACACATAACAAGACACACCTGTGTTTTGTTTTGTTTTCTGTCTCGAGTTGTAGTGCAATGCACTGTACCCGTGCCACGGCACCACCACCCATACTGTCTGTTAGTGTTCACACCTCAGACCTCAGTACCTGTCTCTGTCTCTCTCTCTCTCTCTCTCTCTCTCTCTCTCTCTCTCTCTCTCTCTGTCTCTCTCTCTGTCTCTCTCTCTGTCTCTCTCTCTGTCTCTCTCTCTCTCTCTCTCTGTCTCTCTCTATCCTCCTGCAAGCTGTCACAACAGCAGCTGTTCATGTTTCCTCTGCTCATCAGTGCCTTCCCCCTCATCAATGAGATGACGTGAGAGGAGAGAGACAGAGGGGGAGAGAGAGGGCTTGTACAGCAGGAGCAGGACACACACACACACACACACACACACACACACACACACACACACACACACACACACACACACACACACACACACACACACACACACACACACACACATCATAATCACGGCAGTCATGTCTATTAGTTATTATGACTCACCTATTAGTTTGTACTGTCTGCTCAGGTGGCTATAATGAGTGCTCCCCCCCCCCCCCTCTCTCTCTCTCTCTCTCTCTCTCTCTCTCTCTCTCTCTCTCACTCTCTGTCTCTCTCTCTCTCTCACTCACACACACACACACACACACACACACACACACACACACACACACACACACACACACACACACACACACACACACACACACACACACACACACACACACACACACACACACACACACAAACAGAGCACATAAAGGTGCTTTACTATACGATCACATTTCTCTGGGGGGTTAATTATTGCAAGGATTCTCTGTTTTATTTAAACAGAAAGTACAGTAATAGTTGTCCGATCTCACATAATATAGTATAGTAGTTTAAACGTGGTTCAAAAACACTGTCTCAGATTGAGACGCGCAATTCTGTCCCATCAGTTCTGTCGCTGCTGTTTTTGTCAGACAGCGTTGGCGTGTCACCAACGACAAAAATAGACCACAGACTATACATAAATAGAAACTAAACTGAATCTCCCCTCAGGGATCTCTAAAGGTCAATCTTATCGCGTCTTATCTTTTGTTAGACTAAAAGGAAGTGTATTGACTGGAGAAACACGTTCATTCAAATCGGCAGTTAACCTTTTGACCTCTAAGTGTTTGTTTATAATGGGGTTGACAGAATGCTTCCACGACCAGCTGATTGCTTGCCATCGATGGGCCATGGCTGAACTATTGCGGTATGAATTGATTGAATTGCCTGATCAATACATCTGTTTTTGCACACATAAGTTACATCACTAATAAAATGTAGATTTGCCCTTTGGCTGATGTTTCATGTTCAAGTTTCAACTGTGGCTGAAGCAAGGGGCTGGCATTATGATTTGTCTTGTCCATTTAATCCTTTATAATTTAGTAATTTTCAGAGTGACTCTTGTTCTTGTTCTGCAGTATGATCTGCCTTTACCTACGTAATATGGTTATAGGTATTCTCGATGATTATTACTAAAACATTTCATTGTGTGAATTATTTCTATGAAAGCACCCTTTACACTGTACAGTATGAATGAGTTCGGGTTTTCATTGATCGATCCATCATTTAGCCTGAGGGCCACCTGGAACCCCTCTCAAGGACCACTGGTGGTCCACAGACCACCGGTTGAAAACCCCTGCTCTATGGTACCAACACATAACACACACACACAAGCTCACAAATAACTGGCCACTATTAAAAACAGAAAAAAAGAAAAAAGAATTTTCTCAAGTTCAATTTGTGTTAACATATGGGAGGTTGACCCTGCTGGTGTGTTTGTGTGTGTACGACGTGCATGCGTGTATTTGTGTGTGTACGACATTTCATGTGTATATGACGTAAGAACACTTCCAGTTGTTGCGTGCAGAAGGAAGAACACTGTCTTAGATCGTTGAGGGCAATCATCGTCATCGTCATCAGCATCATCATCAGCCCGCTATAAATTCGGCGGCATTACTAATGCATGTGCACTTGAAAACAGAAGCACATGCATAGAAAAGCGGATGGACGCAAGCCAGGGATGTCATTTCAACTTTACCACATCTCGCCTGATTCGACTTATACAGCATATATCTATATATTCATGCTTGGAGGCACGTTTAAAACACAGGCACGCACAGTATTGGAACATGTACTCAGACATTACAAGTAAAAGTCCTGCATTCAAAATGTGAGTAAAATGTACAAAAGCACTAGCCTAAAAAAAAAACAATAAACAAATAAGTGTGAAGTGATGGCCACCTAGTAATGTTTGTTTAAAGCGCTGTAGGCAAACATTAAAAGTCAATAGACTTGGCGCCTCTTTAGTGGGTTCCAGCCAAACAGTACTCTAAACAACATTAACATTAAACGCCATAGACTTTGCTGCCCCATTTTGGCATAATTTCAAAAGGCAGACGTTGGAGGTTTTAGGGATAGAGTCTCCGGATGGTACAAGTACAAATTTGCTGGTTCAGACCCGGGCTCCCCCCGAGTTGCTATTGAAGTGTCCTTGAGCAAGACACTGAAGCCCCAATTGTTCCTCATGTGCCTCATGTACCTTGGTTTCGGCGGCGATCAGTAGCGTCATTTATAATGGGTGCGTGGGTGCGTGGCACCCATGGGCCCCATCGCCACTCTAGGGGGGCCCCTTAATATAATCAAGAGCTATTTATAAGTCCTCAATATAAAATCACAAAGAGCTTAATATGCTTATCTTATGTGTTTATCATATATTTTAATTTAGCTTTAAAACATAGGTGACAGGAACTGTAACCAAATAACAATCCTACTGACTCTACTGATTAAAAAACAGCCACTGCAACCATATAATCTATGGTAGGATATGTTAATCACTTATCATGTGTGGCATAGCCCTAAATGTTAATATATTTTAGTTTTTTCTAGGGTGGGATGTCTGTATTCATCTATCAAAATACATTTATCTAAATACGTCCATTCATCTTCACCTGCTTATCCATAGCATGGTTGGCTGATTGGTAGACTCTTGTTATAATTTTCTGGCTATTAGTATTCAACCTTATAATGTAATGTTGCTTGTTGATTTTTATTAGTCAAGGTGGGATAGGACGAGAATATAGGCCGTAAAGGAGAGCCTTCCCAAACGATCGAAATTATCTGACAAACACCTCTGCACGCGCATGTGTGAGCGCACGCTGAGAGGGCCCTTTTGATATCGGCACCCATGGCTGATGAACCCTAATGTCGCCACTGGGCGGCGATCAGTGTATAAACGTGTGTGAGGATTGGTGAATGCGATGCGGTGTGGCGTGTCAGTGTCTCAAGTGGACATAGCGGTACATGCGCAGACGGTGTTCTCTGTAGAGGGTGTGCTGCCGCTAATAATATAGACAGTAGGCCTACTACATTTATGTTAGATACAACTACTGTTGACGAGAAATAGAGCATTTTAAACCCCAGCTTCTCCTGTGACATGAACACGAGGCTGATTGACACGGGCATCTAACGTTTGACCCTGCACTCTGGCACAGCTTGTCCCCATGACCAGCTGCCCGAGCACGTTGTACTTTGTGATTACACTACACATTTGTACTTTTACTCAAGTACATTTTGAATATTGAGCATTTACTTGTAACTCAAAGTACTCTACATTGTAGGCATGGTATTGCTACTTTTACGGGAGCAAAACAATCAGAGTACTTCCCAAATAAAAGTCGGTAAAACTCGTGGCTCCTTTGAGCTTTGACCCGGCAGAATAACAAACCGCTCCTTTAATTTCTCTCAGTGCAGGATTCACTCACAGACCTTTGTTCTGCTTCTCTTGTTCTCTCCTGACTGTCTGACTTGTTTAATTTAACAGCTAAATTGATTCAATAATTATCTTTTTTTTCGTCCCAGGGTCCCTCCTCTTCTCATTTTGTTAAATGGAATGTGCTCCGTTGTGGCCCGCGTCACTTCCATACACGCTGCGTGACTCCAAACCCTCGGAGCGTCACAGAGCAACCCGACTAGCGGATAGGATTGCGTTTTGATATTTCCCCTGGGAAATTAATAGTATAGTGAGTTTCTGGACCAGGTACAGATTAAAAGCTGGAGCCCCCATTATAAACCCATTAACCTAGTCATTAGGATCTGGGACGAGGAGGAGGAGAGTGTGGCCATGCTAATTTTAGTAGCTGTACACCAGGGGGTTTCCCAAACCTTTCCGTTCCAGGGACCCTGAAAATAGCCCCTCGCTGTGCTGCTTTATATAAATAAATAGAAAGAGCAAAAAAATACAACCTTAACCAATCTGTACGTTAGTATAGTAGAAGTAGCATAGCACACTATTTGAGGCTAGTCTTCCATTGAGATATTCTGACCCTACTGTAGTTTCTGGGTAGAACACCTGCTTGACGATGTTAAAGGGACATTTCACTGTTTTTCAAAATTTCAAAAATGATTTGTTTCCTAATAACTGACCGAGGCGCAGCCGAGGTCAGTTAGTTAGGAAACAGATCACCGGTTCGAAGGGTGTTATCCTGCTTATTACATGGCTTACGTCAGTGGTTTTCAACCAGTGGTCCGAGGACCACCAGTGTTCCTTGAGAGGGTGACGGCAACGGCATGTAAACAACCAAATACGTAGCTAACCAAATGGACCCGCTAACGGCGTGCTGGAACTAGAAGTGGAAGCGCACCCCGGCTTGATATGAACACAGCTGTTTGCACTTTGGGGACCTTGATTATGCAGCGGTCCAATATAGAGCGGAGCGGTAATTGTAGTGTAATATGTCACCGCTCACATGACCAGAACGCTGGCTTCTGATTGGAGCATTCATTCAAGCCATGTAATAAATATTTATAAACTCTTACATGAAAGGTGCCAAGAGTTCAAGAGTTTGCATATAAGTATAAAAGTATAAGTAATAAGTATAAAATATTTTCCATATGGGATCACCCACACAAAGACCCCCAGGAAAAGGCTCTACTCATTGACATGTATGTCTTTGTAAAAACAAGTCAAATGTCCCTATTAACAAAGTCACTTGTAGCAGACTGCGTACCGGACATGTCACCATCATTGTTTTAGTTTGGACGTACCCTGCCTAAAGATAATAATAAAAAAAACCTCTGACCGAGAGAGGGAGACATACAAGCTAGCTTTTGATATGGAAGGGGGATTTGCTTTGATCATTTTGTGAAGAGTGTTTTTGATGTATTCTTTTTAATAATATATTATTGCTCTATTATCTCCTCTCCTCTATCAGAGGCTGGCGTCGGAGGCAGAGAAGTTCCAGATGGAACACAAGTGGAGGGATGACTTTGAGGTGAGTGGCATCAGGAGTCCTCATTAACATTTTGCCAAGTTCAAGTAGAGAAGAGAGAGGGAGAGAGGGGAGGATCTGTTATTCACAACCTACTATGATTGCCATAATTAGATGGCAAATGTCATTACGATGACAATAGCGGCATAATGACTCACTGCTTAACACGAGATACCCGAGTTTTTTGGCCACTAGGGGGCGCCAAGGCACTTTTTTGGGACTTTTTTTTAGATTTTTTTGGGGGGTGAGTGCCCCAAGCAGCCAAATTAATAATGGTATTAAGTCTAAACCTTAAGCCGATCCTGTACTTCTTAAACTTTCAAGATTCAAAAAAGTAAATCCAAAAAAAATATAAAGGTAAAAAAAAAGTACAGCATGTATGCCAGACTGATTTGGGAAAAGTGACATTAGAGGTGTGCCGAATACAGCAAATCAGACTGGATGCCAGATTAGGCTTCCCCTATTTGGCAGTCGTTTGATAAAGATGATAATTGCATGTTCTGTTGTGTGATTAGAAAACTCCAGAGGACATCACTCCCGTCTTTTAATTAGCTAGAAAGCCTCAATGTATTAGTTAGACAACTTCAAATGATTACTACCCATTAAAAGTTTGATATAATTAATTCTGCTGCATGCTCAATGACTCGATGATGATGATACAATGATTAAATGCATTTATCTGCAGCATGAGTGGGTCCAGGTCTATATATATATATGTGTGATTGGCGTCCGATGATTGGTTCAAAAAGTTAATTACTTAGCTCTTTTATTGCAACCAAATGTCATTTCAAGATTTTTAGAGAGTATCGCCGTATCTATTTGAATGCAGAGATGAGATGAGCCTTGTTGTTTACTTATTTCCATCTCTCCCTTACTTGCAGGATGATGACATGTTTTATTACAACGCAAAAGATGGGGTGAGTACAATATATTTCAGGTTGTGTCATTCGTTGCACATTAACAGATGCATGCAACAGCCATTTTGATAACCAATAGTTGGTATAGTTGCATACTGCCTGGTTATACAGATGATACAAGTCAAGGTTGTGAATGAATACTATCTAAATCCTAGTCAAATTGGTTAAAATAATACTTAAAAAATATATATGTGATTTAAAATTTCTAGGTTAAAAATCTGATTTGGCCTGCCAGTCTGAACAATTTCCTTTAGTCTGGTCGGTGAAATGATTGTGCAATTGCAGATAAAAGCTTAATTTTTGCATGATGGTTTGTTAGGCTCAAAACACCCTAGTTTTGATTTGGTTCCACTTCTCCCCCCTACTGTAGAGTGTATGCATGTGCAGTTGTGCACATGTTGTTACCCGGGCGGACTAGAGGGTTTTCCAAATCACAAAAAATGCCCCTCTGAGCTGAAAAAAAAAAAGTGGGAGCCTCATGTGTGATCCACAACACAATCCCAGTCACACGCCCCCACAACACTGCTGTTATTAAAACCATGACAGAACTGCCAATGCTGTAATGCGAGGGCTGGTATAATGCAACTTCAAATGAATGTCATGATTATTTCCCACTGGCCAGCCCACTGGGACGACTGATGTAGGGGAAAGGAACTGCTCCACATCACGTCACATCAAATCTATTCACATTTATATCCATTCGCAATAAAAAAAAACCCTACACCCTCCCTCTGACAAATGATGCCACCCGATCATCTGCATACTGTGCATCCTTATAGTTGTAGTGTGTCACCGGTCTGTACGTCTCTTCCGTACAGCTCAATCAGACTATTGACAGGCCAAAGAGTCGGTACGTCCCAGACGACTTCCACGAAGACCCCAACTTCAAAAGACTGGTCTCCTACAACACCACCGGTGTGCACATCCCTACCGATATATACGAAGGCTGTAAGTAGTACACACACACACACACACACACACACACACACACACACACACACACACACACACACACACACACACACACACACGCACAGAGTAATCCCCTAATCCCTGCCCCTCTCTCTATCTTTCTCACTACAGTATATCTCTCTATCGTATGTCCAGCATGTTCCCATGTTCCCAAGTTTAACTTTAGCCTGCCAGTGCTGTCCCACAAAGCACGTCCGTCGTCCGTCTATATATAGACACATGTGCACACGCACATACACACGTACATGCACAAGCACACACACACACCCCAGTGAGCCTGGGAGAGTTGCACTGATCGTGTGCCCCAGTGGTAATGTCTGTTTCATTTTGTACAGTAACCATTTCTGGAGCAGTTCCCATTTATTGTGCTGAGCGTTCTTACTACACTAAATATTTTTATTTGAGGCAGATAGAGCCACAGAGGGAGAGAGAGGAAATAACGTTTGAATTGAAATGGATTCACCACTATCTATCAGAATGTACCATGGTCATCTGTCATCATACTGCTTTTATCATTGCATGGACCGGTCAACAAAGGATACATACGTAAGGGTTTAAGTTTAACCGCTATACTGAGTTGACCAGCACCATCCGAGTAGCCCGAGAATAGCCGATCTACAAATGGCATCAAATAACATCGTCAGATGCTATTTTGAGCAGTGCCTAACCCCTCCAACTTTCTTTCTGTACTGTATGTCTGTTTTAGCACAGACAGATGCAGTAGCCCTATGTGGCCTGGAATGGCACTGTTGGGTTGCATGCGCACGCGCGCACGCACGCACGCACGCACGCACACACACACACACACACACACACACACACACACACACAAACAACATACTGTGGAAGCAATGCTTGTACAGTTTGAATACTACAGCATGGTACAGTAGAAAGGGCACAGTACAGCACACACACTCTCTCTCTCTCTCTCTCTCTCTCTCTCTCTCTCTCTCTCTCTCTCTCTCTCTCTCTCTCTCTCTCTCTCTCTCTCTCTGTCTCCCTCTGTCTCTATTCCTTCAGTTAACAGTGTGACATTACGGCATGGTATAATTATCCCACTCAGCTGACCCAGGGTTATTCCAGACCACTGCCATTCTCCTCCCTGACCCGTTGGGGACCAAACCGAGGAGGGCTGCAGCAGTTAAAGGGAGGGTTCACCAGACACCCCCAAAAATATCCTATTATTGATTACACAACCTATGGAATTCATGGACTGGTGACCACAGCTGGTTTGAGCTGACACACGCCCAGAGTGAGGCGTCGAGTGTGTATGTAACTCGTGTTACGGAAAGAAGAGATATGCCTTGCTGACCTATGCTATCTGAGCCAAGTGGAATCGGAACTGTTGCTTCCCAAGGCTACTTAAAGGACCACTTTGTGTTTTTTTTTTTTTTCAACCAAAGTTCTTGTTTTAGGTCAGTGGTTTTCAACCTTTTTGCTTCTGGGGCCCACTATGTATTCATCATTTGAGCCACGGACCACCATCTCATAACATTTTAGCCCCACAGACCTAAAACTAAAAGATTTCTTTTGCTTTTGTCCACAATTCGATCCTGGATTTGGGAAGCAAAACGGGCAGACATACAGAACAAAATGACCATTAATCTACTACATTCTCTAGTTGTGTAGACTTGGGCTAATTCAGATGGTGAATATTTTAACTCTTGAGAGTGCAAACATGAAACCAAATGGGTCTGCAAGGGTCCGCCATTGCTTTCTTTAGTTCTAGCTATGGGAGGGGCCATTCGAACATGGTCCTAAATACGGTATATATTTTTTACAGAATTTTAAAGTGAGTTTTTTAATGACCCTAGAGTCCTAATAAACCCCAGGAAATTACCTGGTCACGGAAGTTCACAGGAATGTGAAGGAGGCCCCACACCGCACCGCACGGTGAAATGTCCCATTAACTTATGTATATGGCCATACGTCATGGCTGAGGTTAGCATATGGGATATGAAATCTCCCCAAAGGATTGTCACACTGATATTTGTAGTGTGTGTGTGTGTGTGTGTGTGTGTGCGTGTGTGTGTGTGTGTGTGTGTGTGTGTGTGCGTGTGCGTGTGTGCGTGCGTGTCCGTCTTATTAAGGGGGCATGTGAATTGATGAAGGGCGACGATATGAGTGTCAGGAGTCAGGACCTCACTCCAGACTGACCGATCTGATTTGTCCGTTTGCATTAACGTTGTGTGGCACCTGTCACCCCCAGACACCCCTACACACTTGACATGCGGAGATACACTGCGCACGTGTGTGAGTGTGTGTGTGTGTGTGTGCGTGCATGCATGTGTGTGTGTCTTTGTGCCAAAGTCACAGGCCCTTTGGTGAAAATCAGAGCATACGAGTTGATTGTTTTTCTTGCACTTGCATGTCTCCGTTCATTTGGGACACCAACTGTCGGGTTGCGAGGTACAAACGGCTCTCTCTCTGCCGTGCACGCACACACACACACACACACACACACACACACACACGCACACACACACACACACACACACACGCACACACAAACACTTTGTCACTCTCTCCGACTTTCTCCCTCTTGTCTGTGGACATCTTTTTCGGTCCGTCACGCTGTCTGTGCCCTTGTGACGGTGCTGGACGCCGTCCCAGAATGTTGTAATCAGCTTGATTGTGTTCGTCCCCACCCACCCTCACTCCCGTCCCGACCGTGAAACTTTCTCTTTTTAAAGATTAAAATTAAATCATCCCCATTTCATCCAAGATGCTGTAGTATTTGTTGTCTGAGGAAGGAAAAAAAATGCAATTAGTGTGTGTCATTCGTACCTGGGTTAGTTTAATTACGGGACATGTGTGCGATGTGGTGCATCCTCTAAAACAGTGGTTTTCAACCAGTCATCCCTGATAGGATTCCAGGTGGTCCCCAGCTAAATGATGGGCAGTTGGTAACCAAATGGAGCCTTAGAGATTGTTAGAAATGGACCCTCATGGGCCAATTGTTATCATTTTATGCTCTCAAGAGTTAAATTATGTTTTAACATCTGAAATACTTAATTTTCAAGAATCTGCACAGAAATATAAGTATAATAGAAAATATAAGATAATTGTTATTTTTGATCGATGTCTTGTCAGTTTATCTCCTAAATTGTGGACACAAAGTTGAAGTCCTTAGTTTTGGGGTCCGAGAGACTAAGCCAGGGGTGCCCAACCTTTTTTGACCCAAGATCTACTTTTCAGCAGCCAACCCCTCCGGGATCTACCAGTACAATATCAACATTTCAAACCACATGCATCGTTGCCAGCCTGCAGTAACTTCACAACAACACAACACTACTTTGTTTTACCACTTTACTTTATGTCCATATAAGCATAAAGTACAACAGACTTGTCATAAATAGGCCTACAACAGTACAACATAAGTACAACAGACATGGACAAACACTGCCATTGCAAATGCATCACACACACAGACGAAAATCGCTCTTTTTTCTTTTCCACCCCATTTTTTTTCTTTCCCCCCCACATCTCCCGAGATCTACTTGAGATCAGGCCGAGATCTACCGGTAGATCCCGATCTACTGGTTGGGCTCCCCTGGACTAAGCTCTACATCACATGATGTTTTCATCCCTTGGTATGAAAGAGATTGAAAACCCACTGTTCTAAAAGAATGCAACTCACCGATCAGACAATATTCATCATTGTATAACTGGCAGCCGCCCTGATCTGATTGTTCTCACATACGCTGTTTTTGTGAGTAAGTGTTCCTGCCGGGCAACAGATAACAGACACCATAGGGTCAAGATAACTGTGTGTGTGTGTGCGTGTGCGTGTGCGTGCGTGTGCGTGTGTGTGCGTGTGCGTGTGCGTGTGCGTGTGTGTGTGTGTGTGTGCGTGTGCGCGCGCGTGCGCGTGCGCGGTATCAGTATCTGCTCATCACCTTCTGGCTGATTTTCACACATGCTCATTAAAACTTGTGTGTGTGTTGTTTGCACCCAGTCAACTACTGAAAGTGTGAGCTGCACTGTACTCAACCTTTTTCATACTAGGGCCCACTATTTATTCAGAATTTGATCCATGGACCACCATTTGATGACATTTTAGCCCCACAGACCCCAAAACTAAAAAAATCTTTTACTTTTGTCCACTTTTGTCCAATCCCGGACTGGATTTCAGAGAAAACAAAACAGTTAAACATACAGTCAAAATGACCATTAATCTTCTACATTCTCTTGTTGTGTAATGGACCCTTGCGGGTCCATTTGGTTTCATGTTTACACAATCAAAGACTTACATCTGGTTAGCCTGCGGACATCCTGGAATCCTCTCAGGAACCACTGGTGGTCCCCAGACCACCTGTTGAAAACCCCTGGTCTACAGCAAAGATTCTCTATGTACGAAGATATGCCATCTTGCATTGGCGCGGATAGAGAAAGCTTTAGTTTGGGGGTCTGTGGGTGTAAAATGTCCTCAAATGGTGGTCCGTGGCTCACATTCTGAGTAAATAGTGGGCCCTGGCATGAAGCAGGTTGAAAACCCCTGAGTTAATCATCTTTCCTTCCTTCCTTCCTTCCTTCCTTCCTTCCTTCCTTCCTTCCTTCCTTCCTTCCTTCCTTCCTTCCTTCCTTCCTTCCTTCCTTCCTTCCTTCCTTCCTTCCTTCCTTCCTTCCTTCCAGTGTTGTTTTTTTTTTCGAGAATAATTAAAATGTTTCCTATTTCCATTAGTCTTAGATTATCATTTAGTCTTCGTTTTAGTTTTTTGAAAACACACATCTTTTAGTCTCATTTAGTCTTTTGAAAATCATTTTTGTTAGACTAGTCTTAGTCGACTAAATATCAAAAACCTTAGTCGACTTAGTTTTTAGTCTTAGTTCAGGGGTTTTCAACAGGTGGTCCGGGACCACCAGAGGTCCTTGAGAGGGTTCCAGGTGGTCCCCAGACTAAATGATGGAAAGTTGGTTAACCAGATGTAACTCTTGAGAGTGTAAAAATGAAACCAAATGGACCCTTGCGGGTCCATTTGGTTTCATTTTTACACTCTCAAGAGTTAAAATATTCATCATCTGAATTAGCACCACTTAATTAAGAAGTTTACACCATTTTGTTGGCAAAATCCAGCCTGGAATTGTGGACAAAACCAAAATAATTCTTTAATTCTAGGTCTTTGGTGTGAAAATGTAATCAAATGGTGGTCCGTGGCTCAAATGCTGAATAAATGGTGGTCCCTGGAGTCAAAAAGGTTGAAAACCCCTGTCTTAGTCGACAAAAACAACACTGCTTCCTTCCTTGTTTCCTAAGTTGCTTCCTGGCTTCCTTTCTTCCTTGCTTCCTTCCACCCACTCAAGACAAACAATAGGACAGGCAGCCAGGCCATCTGGTCTCACCTCCTGTGTCTGTGTGATGACGTGTCACCTACTGTACGGGTGTCTGTCCATTTATGTAAAGACCAGAACAAGAAGCACATGACAGACACTATTGGCTCTAGAGCTCAGTCACCACATAGAGCAGAAGTCAAATGTATGCAACCTACCTACAGTGTGTTCATGTAGGATGGTGCATCTTGGTAAATTGAGAACCTTTGCCTTCACGATCCTCCCCTTCTACTGTGTGTGTGTGTGTGTGTGTGTGTGTGTGTGTGTGTGTGTGTGTGTGTGTGTGTGTGTGTGTGTGTGTGTGTGTGTGTGTGTGTGTGTGTGTGTGTGTGTGTGTGTGTGTGTGTGTGTGTGTGTGTGTGTGTGTGTGTGTGTGTGTGTGTGTGTGATGATTGCAGGTTTTCATTCCTTCAGTGTTGAAACCTCTATTTATCTCGTCACCTCTCTCTCTCTCTCTCTCTCTCTCTCTCTCTCTCTCTCTCTCTCTCTCTCTCTCTCTCTCTCTCTCTCTCTCTCTCTCTCTCTCTCTCTCTCTCCCTCTGCCTCTCTCCTGTTGTCATTGTCAACCGCATCCCATCCACAAATGGGTTTAGTTTTTTTTATTAGATCATTTTTTTGTGGTGGGTGTCACATTCACTGACTTCAAAGTCAAAATGGGAGCGAGGCAGTGTGTGAGCGTTCGCATCACATTTTGACAAGGAGGACGTGCAGTGGGCGATTCCTGTATACGTCACAGGCCTGCCTTCGGTCGGAATTTTCGATTTGTTTCGCAGTGTCAAAGAGCTCCGGTGTCAGAGTTCCGGCGTCATCATGGTCCACCTTGATGCATGAGATGATGTTGATGAATCAAAATAGATACAGTTACGTATATATGGTAGCTATATGTTTTTTTTTTTTGCATTTCCCCCCTCTACGTTGCTTCTACTTTGATGCTGCAGCTGTTTCCCTGCAGACAGACACTTACTTTGTCCTGCAGACGGTCCAGTCCAGAACTTTGTTTTGGTCAAGAAATCATGAACGAAAAAACAAACAAAACATTTATCCAGGACAGGTGTTGCTAATGCCTGGGGGAGGGGGTGGGGGGCAGTAGAGTGGAGGTGAAGTGGAGTTAGATTCTGTTATTAAACAAATTACAAACACAGTGTTTGTACACACTAAAGTTGCCTCTCTTACCTTTTAACACATGCTTTATGACAATAATACAAAGTAACTAGTTACTAGTGTTGGGCGGTATTGATTTTTTAATATCGGTATTGATAACGTGTCAATTAGCTCGATGTTCAATATTACCGGTATTGACCACTAGATGACAATGGCGTGCAATCAGAATCGGACACATTCCACCAGTCACCTAGTTCTCAGAATTGCGAGGGGTCAGAAACTGAGTGCTCTGCTGTTCAAGCAGCCTAAATAGGGAAAAAATGTTGGAAATACGTTGTTTCCAAAAAGCCTAGCCCAAATAAGGGCTATTTTAGGCATGTGTTCAACATGAAAATTGTTTGTATAGTTACATTTAAAAGTCTCATTGCCCATATTTTAATAGAATACAGTATAATGCCGGTATTTGACGATATTCAGTATTCATAGAATTCATATTTTATAGACCCAACTACTGTATATTACTCAGTATTGATTTCCAATATCGCGATAAACGGTAATACCGGTATATTGCCCAAGACTACAAGTTACTAAAGTTTTCAAAAACATTGTAGTGGAGTAAAAGTACAATATTTGCATCTGAGAGGAGTAGACGTATTTGGTATTGGAAAATAAAGTCCCAGTTGCAGTGAAGTACTTATATACTGTACAGTAAGTAAATGCATTTAGTTCCCTTTCCACCACTGCCGAACCATCAAGCTGAACATGCTTTAGAGGAGATGAGACGAGACCTTTTTATTGAGCCTGTGGGGGGAATACAGGCGCCAAAGACAGTACAGTAGTTAAGAATAGGTTTGCAGGCGATTTATTTCACAGTTGTGCCGTGTCTCTCTCCACCTCACTCTGCTCCCCAGAGTCCCCTCCGCTCTGGCTGCTGGCTGTGAGCTGTGACCCTGGTGTCTGAGAACAACACTCATTGGCTCCGTTTACTCCTCACACCACCGCCGGGAGTTGGCGCTTTCAGAGTCACTATAAGACAGTGGTTTTCAACCTTTTTCATACCAGGGCCCGCTATTTCTAATTTCTTCAGCATTTGAGCCACCATTTGATGACATTTCAGCCCCACACAGACCCCAAAACTAAAGATTTCTTTTGTTTTTTGTCCACAATATGGATTTGAGAAACAAAACAGGCAAACATACAGATCAAAATGACCATTAATCTTCTAGTTGTGTAGCCTTGGGCTATTTCAGAGACAGACGATGAATATTTTAACTCTTGAGAGCATAAATTTTACGCTCTCAAGAGTTACAGATCTAATTAGGGTCCATTTGTTTACCAACTGTCCATTTAGCTGGGGACCACCTGGAATCCTCTCAGGGACCACTGGTGGTCCCCGGATTACCTGTTGCAAATCCCTGTGATAAGTGAAAGGTTTAATGTCAGTGTGTGTGTGTGTGTGCGTGTGCGTGTGCGTGTGCGTGTGTCTTCCAGCCACCATAGTGCTGAACGAGTTGAACTGGACAGCAGCGTTGGAGGACGTGTTCCGCAGGAACTTTGAGTTGGACAACTCTCTGCTGTGGCAGGTGTTTGGCTCTGCCACCGGATTGGCCCGTTACTTCCCAGGTGAGCCCACGCAGCAGCCAATCTATTTACTTACAGTAACTGTGCCCCGGCGTGTCGGAATACTTCCACAATGCACTAGAATGCGCTAGAGCAGTGGTTTTCAACCATTTTCAGGGCCTGGGCCCACTATTTATTCTGCATTTTAGCCACAGAGGACCAACATTTGATGTTGGGTTAAGTCTCTTGGACTAATTTAGGAGAAATAACTGTCAAAATGTTGGTCAAAATAGCAATTCTTCTACTTTTTCTAAATGTGTAGATTCTTGATTGAACATTAGGTAATTCAGATGTTTACATATAATTTAACTCTCTTTACAACACTGTTAAATGAAAGTTTCAAACTCATACATCAGGGGTTTGAAATCCAATAGAAAGTGCTTATCATTCAGTGACAACCCTGGGCCATGCGGTGTTTCTTAATGTTCTTTTTTTCCCTCTGGCCTGATCCTAGCATCACCTTGGATGGACGCAAGCAGAACGCCCAATAAGATCGACCTCTATGATGTCCGCAGAAGACCATGGTGAGTAGACAGCCTCTCCGTAACCTTCCGATCCACTCTCCGACCTGTTATTCAGTGTGTCCCTCAGACAGGCGTGCACGCACACACGCCCGCCTGCACACGCATACACATGTGCACGCACCTGCATTCACAAGGTGTGGTCACTCGAAAAATCGGAAAGCATCTACACACAAATACATTGCAGCCATACATCCACATCAAACAAACCCACAGCAAGCGCAATCTGATGATTAAAAAAGCCATGAAGCAATGGGAAATTTCATTAGCTTTCAAAGGGGCCTGTCAGGAGGATAGGCCCTGGGACTCGCAAAACACAAAACCTCGGATGGCAAAGGAGCGCAGAGCGGGCGGGTAACTCGAAAAGGCATTCCGACATCATCAGGGCAATGACATCATCATCAGGGCAATGACATCATCAGCAGGTATTTGAAATTAAGGGAGCTATAGTTTATGTGCTCATGTTCCGCATGTATGAAACGGTAGCCACAGTTGTTGCACCAATAACTTCATTTCAAAAGTTTGAAAGCCTCCTCCCTCTCCCTGCTGAGTGCTTATAGTGCTTATAGGTATAGCCAGGGCTCGCATCATCACAACCGATTTGTATTACAGTCACAACCGTATAGATATTGCAATGCACGACTTCATGATGACTTCAACATCCAACGAAGTGGTGCCAATGGGGAACAGACACTGCGACATGGCCAGGCCAGGCCAGATCCTGCTCTTGGAGCCTCGGCGTGAGCTGACATTCCGAGGGCCGTTCACAGACGTGGTCACCGCCACCCTCACGCTCTCCAACCCCACAGACAGGGACGTGTGTTTCAAGATAAAGACAAACACCACCCACACCTACACTGTCCGGCCGGCGTGCGCCGTCATCAAGGCGGGCGACTCCGCCAACGTCTCGATCATGCTGCAGCCTTTCGACTACGACCCCGCGGAAAGGCCCCAGCACAAGTTCTTGGTCAGGTCCACGGTGGTGCCCTCTGGCACCACCAGCACGGAGGGGGTTTGGGAGAAGGCCAAGCCGGAAGATCAGATGGATTCCAAGCTGAGGTGTGTGTTTGAGCTGCCCGTGGAGAAGAAGAAAACTCACAGCAGCGCAGCCGAGTCCAACAGAGCAACGTCGTCCGGCCAGCTCGAGTCGGAGATGTCAGAGTCCCCCACGCCGTCCACGGAGTCCACGGGCTGCATGCTGGATGACCAGGAGGTGACACTCAGGCTCCTGGAGGAGCCCAGGGAGGGCCTCCAGGTGGAAGCACAGAGCCTACAGGAAGGAGAGAACCAACCGACTCGGGAGGATTCCGTTTTGAGAAAGAGCATGATCGATACGGTGGCATCTCAGCGCACGGTGGTGAAGAGCCTGCCGAGCATCGGCCCCTCTCCGGCGCTCGGCTTGGTCATGCTCTTTGTTGCGTTTGTGTTGGGCGTCGTTGTGGGCAAGCTGATATAGATGTGACTTATTGCTTGTGAATCAAAATTCAAAAAGATTCATGATTGTGTATTGTCACACAGATGTACAAGTAAAAAGCTACACACCTTGGGAGTGCTCTTTAATACACAATTAGTGAATAAATGGCAATGGTTTAAAAAAAAACTTTAAAAGAACTCAAAAGTTCATTGTTCGTTTTGGCTTGTAATGGCCTGAGGGAAGAAAATGCTCTTGAGCTTGTGACTTGCTCGCTTTGATGCTTTGGCACAGCTTCCCCAGGGGCAGCAATATGAAAAGACTATTATGGGGGTATGTGGGGGTCCTGGATGATTCCCAGAGACTTGTAGAGACAGCGCTGGGTGTATAGCTCCTCCAAAACTGGGCAGATGACATCCAGGGATACACTTGACTGGGCTCTGAGCCATACTACAGCGCCATGACACCTGTATTATACTACCATTTTGAATGCACGGTGGATGAAAGAACCCAATGCTATTGTTTGTTTGCTTGTACTGTTGAAACACCATTAACGTTCAATTTCTTTTTTTCTTCCTGTTGAAAGTAAAAAAAAAAAAAAATCACATTGTGGGAGGAGAGCGGTGTGCTTGTCATACATCATCATACGTACATCAACAGGTCCCATGCTCAGCCAGTCAGATCATGACAAATGTGACAGTGAGCACATAACAGGCTGGAAATCATTTATCATCAAAAGCTACATTTTCCATTCCCCACACACACTATATGTACAGTATATACAGTACATACATACAGTACTTACATATATGTCTGGGTCACTCCTGTGACATATTAACGTAGTAAGAAAAATGTAACTATAACTTGTCAACTTGTCCCTAAAAATGTATTGCTGTTACTGAAAACTATCAACCATTACTAGTCTGGTTAAAGCCTTTTGTTTTAAGCAAAATATATCACAAGCCCTCCCTACCTTTGCATTAGGGTTAAAATTACAAGTTGTATTTATAATCTGTGTCACGCTTCAAATTACCGGTAGCACAACTACAGAGGTGTCGTGTGCCAAAAGTAGCTGTCCTACAAGCTTGCCTGTTACATAAATTACAATAACACAAAACTTATTCAGTTTACCAATATACTATAGTAGTTTAATTTCTAAAGCATACATTGGGCTCAGAATGGCTTTGTTGTGGCTTAATGTGTGCAGGTATACACACCGTACACATGCATTTGATGTCTACCCATGTCTGTCTACTCTTCCAGGTACATCCAAGGGGCGGCCTCACCCAAGGACATGCTGATTCTGGTGGACGCGTGAGTTTCACCCTTCACCCTTATGTTGGCGCTGTTGTCAACCTTGTTGTCAACCCTTATGTCAGTTATAACAGCCCAATCTCACCTCAAGTCGTATAAACACAGACTGACACACAGCTGTCCGTTTGTAAAGTAGGAGTATGTACCCTAAAGGCTCAAACATACTCCAGGCTGAATTGAGTTCAGGTGAAGACTTCATTGCCTAGTGTTTTTTAAGGCTTCACCCTGGAGTATGTAAGTGATGATTATGGCTTACATAAGCTCATGAAAATCATTATGGCAAATAATGAATGATATGATAATGATCATAATGTAATGACAATGAATAAACGTTCATATATTTTAGCTTCATTACAAAACAACTGAAGTATTTCAAGCCTTTTATCTTTTCTGTATTGATGATTATGGTTTACGGCTTATGAAAACCATTATTGCAAATAATGAACTTTATCCATTCTGCTGCTTTGAAAAGTATCGGATCCTTTTTGGAGCACAGCTTAAGTACCCCTCCCTGCTTCCCTGCTTCCCTCCCCAACAACCCTGATAAGTTATGTTTTTGGGTGGCGTACGAGTTTTCCACACGACAGCGGCGAGCTACATGCTTCTGCGTGGAGGAGGAGGAAGTTGCCGTAAATCTGCTTGCCGCTGTCAAAGAATTAAAAGTGATTTGTCTGAACTGGACGTCCCCCACACGCCATCTGCACGACGCTCGCTAATTAATAACCGCGGCGGAGTGGAGCTGCTGGCACTGCAACCGGGGCTAAATGACAACACAATATAATAAATGAAAAGAATATGTTTCAAAAAAACGCTCAAAGCCCCTTAGCAGGGCCGCTGATAATTGGCCTGCCTGTAAGACTGACGGGCTTTCGAAAATTCAGACATCAAAAGACTGCCACCATCAAAAGATAGGTTTAAAAAAAGTGTCTGCCCCCACCCCCTCTTTGTTCTGTTTGTCCATTTATTTTTCCTCTACCTGTAAGAAGCAATTAAGATGAGTATTTATATTTCATCACCTTGAGACCATTTCCAGTTTATTATGGAAGTTATTATATACAAGAACATCATTACATCAAAGCACACGTTTTCACTGTCTAAGGAAAAAGTTTTCTCTGTTGGTTTAATCAATTATTTTGTTTTAAAACTCGAATTACCTCGACACATTCTGAGGTATGGACTCCTATGTAAGCCTATTGTACATCCACACTGTCCCAAAACAGTGGATGATAATGAGGAGGATGTTTTGCCGACACTAATTGTAGGGCAAAACAAACACAAAAATAAGAAAATAATCTCATTAGCCACTTACTACTACTATACTACCATATACTACTTGACTGAGTTCCCTCAGGTGTCTATACTGCCCTCCTCTCCCCTTTTCCCTTCCATGACAAGAATAGGACATATTCAAGTCCAGAACGCATTGCTATGTGATTTGAGCTTGTACAGTAGATATATTGCCTATTGTCTATTTTGCCTACGCCAACCTAAACTTAGAATTGGCTGTGGGATGTTGCTCAAATTCACCACCATCACAACAAAATGCATTTCCTTTTGCTATATATTATCGCTCCACAGTGTCAGTAGTGTGTTGACACACTCACACTTTCACTTTTGGTTCAGCAGTGGTTTTAGCCATAAATGTGCCACACCCCCATCTGTTGAGACAGCTGAACAACTTTGTATATTGGTATTGCCCAAAATTTCTCCTTGGCACATCCCGACTAATTGCCTATACTGTTTACATCAGGAATCTTAATATATGGACTTAATAGGACTGGCATATTAAGAGATGGTAATAATAATAATTGCGACAGAAGTTCTCATTACTTGCATGAGTGGAGCGGGCGCAAGTTAAGTTGATCGGTGCGCAGCGGTGCGAGGTCGACGGCTGTCGGTCATCGCCCTTCGGGGAACTTCGATTGGCCGGTTTAGGTGATGGTATAACGGTGACATAGGTCACCATTACGTCATCATATTAGCTCCCTCCGCTCACGCACGAGTAGGCCATGGCCTACCGAGTGCTGATCTACAGTAGTTTACAATGAGATCAATGCAATCGTCATCAATGTACGTCATCAAAACTCAAAATCCCCATTCATGGGAAAGCCCTCATATAAGGTGTCAGTGCATATCATTGCTTGTTTTGTTTTTACAACAATTCTTCGATATTACAAAGGAAACGTATTTTGAAATTTTAAATACTTTTTTTTAGCCTTTCTGGCAGCATGATGAATAGTGGCTGTGAATTTCCTTTCATGTCGCTCCTCTCACTCCCAGCCTGGGTGTGTGTTTGTGTATCTTCGGGGTATCATTTGTTGTCTCTGCTTTAATCAAAGCCCTGCCGTGTCACAGCTCGTTAACACCGTTTCTGATCTTCTCCGAGGCTGATTAAAGCA
Organism: Benthosema pterotum; assembly: GCA_039105355.1. Lineage (NCBI taxonomy): Eukaryota > Metazoa > Chordata > Actinopteri > Myctophiformes > Myctophidae > Benthosema > Benthosema pterotum. The sequence continues at coordinate 19,237,631 of CM076987.1, forward strand.
TCATCTGTACACACCGTTAGGCAAGCAGACTACTGCTTGCCTAACACCGTGTCGCTTTGCAACACGTTGTTGGCTTTTAGATCAGCATGTTTTAAGCAGTCAGCATGGGGTCTTACAACCGGGTATAAATTATGCTCGATGGGAATCCGTTCTGTAAATCTTGTTCAGTATCACAGAGTATTGTTCTCTGTAAAAGCTAATATGTTATCGAGCTGAGCAGTCCTGATCCCCTCGTGACATCGCCCTTGTGTCACGACTTTCACACCTCATAGACTTTTTGAAAATGGTTCATATGAAGACAATTAGACCGCAGACAAAACCAACTCAGGTCGTGACAAATCATGACAGCACACACAATGTCTTAAGAAGAAAAACGAAACAAAGTGCCGTATCCTGCTGTTGTTTTCTTCTTGCTAATTGGATATCGCATGATAATATTGTGTTTGTTGTCATGATTTGTCACGACCCGAGCTGGCTTTCTCTGCAGCGTGTGTCTGAATGCCAGCAGTGTCTGCCATCAAACACACACACAGAAAATCACAGATATCTCAATATAGGCCTGACTGTTAAAAAAAAACTTTTCATGGTGTAAATTCACTGAGGATCATAAAAACACCAACAATCTTGAAAAAATTAAAACCCATGGTTGGGCCCATCTAAATGTACATACTATACTGTGCATGTGTTTACCGTACGTCTCCCATCTGTCATGTGATGTGTGTGACCTGCAGGAGCGGCAGTGTGTCTGGTCTGACCCTCAAACTCATCCGTACGTCCGTCAGTGAGATGCTGGAGACGCTGTCTGACGACGACTTCGTCAACGTGGTCAATGTGAGTGTTTATATGGCACACGCACACTGCTTTTACACGGATGTCAACACTTGTGCACTGCAGTTCTATTACAAAGGAATACCGTATTGTCTGTGCTGGGGAATTATTCGTTGGTGAGGCGAGCGGATTGCTGGATTGCTGGCCATTGTTGCAATGTAAGAAAGTACATTTAGTAAGGTAAGTAAGGCAGGTTTCCTGCAATTAACTCATGTCAAATAGGCAAATATTATACCTCTATGCTGCTTCTACTGTTTCATTGCTTATTATTTAACTTATGGATTTGGTGAAATATTTTTTATTATTATTTCGGCCCCTGTTCTCTACTTCTCATTTTTGTTTCTTTTCTTTTTTTGCAAACCTTTTAATTCAATCACTATTCAATCAATATATTGTAGGCGGCCAACAAGTTAATTATATGCCACCAAACTCAAACATAACAGAGTATGGAGGAGCCTATATTTAATTACACCAAATTAATGAACATGCCTCATCATCTTTTTAGCTGAACATCGATAGGCCTAATGAAACAGATGGATTCTTGTTTTCAAAAATCTCCATCTGTATAATGACGTATCCCCAAAATAGCCACGGCGGGGCCGAAAGTGATTGACAAGGCGTGATGCAACACGTCGCCAACTTTTTCCTTGGGATAATAAAAAAAACGAAACGCTGTTCCTGGTGCTGTCGGGGACCTCTGGAAACATCAACCCCATCCATCATCATGCACTCATTAACTGACATGAGATAAAACATCGTCTATACAGGGCATGGCTGTGGCGGCCATTTCCAAATTTACAAAAGAATATTCATATTGGGCCGGACGTAAGACGACTTTGATGATAAGAAGACCCCCATCTTCCAAAAGACTCATTTGTGGGGAAAAAAAAAACTGAATGTGAAATATGACCTGAATATGATATGTATTAACGGAAGAAAGGGTAGCCGTGTGGATCGATCTTGTTGATGTAGCTTCTGAAGCTGGTAGTCCCAATACTTCATTCTGATTGGCTGGTCACCGTCACGTCCCGGAACCGGCTTTGTCGTTGTTATGGAATCTTGTCGCAGGTGTGTTGTTTCTACAGCTGGTTGGCCGGGAACTACTTTCTTGTCGCTGGGAACTACTTTCTTTAGCTGGGTAACTTACAGACGGCATTGTGCTACCGTGCAATATTTGAATTGGTACTTTTCATGTTGCTATAATTGCAACACTTTTTAGAATAGCAATAAGCCACTCGAGGTCACAGGTTACCATGGATTTTTACCCTGGTGAAGGTGGCTTTTTAGAAAAATCCACAGCAACCTGCTCCCTCTTGTGGCTTATTACTTCAGTTACGCCAACATTAACTTCACAGAGATCCATACTGCCATGGGTTTTATCTTTTTTGTAGTCTTATCTTTTTTGTAGTCTATTGCAAATAAATGCTTAGGAATACTACATGGGACAGCATGGTTGAATGGTCAAGGAAGATCACCACTAGATGATTATGATTGTTTTTGTTTAGTATTTGACTCATTCATTGACTCTCACAACATGCACCTCCAACAATATCATATCAACTAGGACATAAAACAGAAAAATAGCTTTAATCAATGTTGTTGGCAGGTGAAAATGGTATGGGTGCAGCTTCACCGACGATGAAGCCGCACTCATACTATTTTCGGTTTTTATTAGACAAGTAAAGCATCAATAATAACATCAGTTGTAGTTGCAACAGGCACGCAGCATGCATAAAGCTAAATGTCTGACTCAGAGAGTTTTCTGTTTTCAATGATGAAATGCTGTTGGTTTAGTGGTGCCACAGTAGTAGCAGTAGTAGTGTTTCAAATCATTTTAATTATAAGCAGTTTAATTGGAAATATCTTTGAAATTTGGGTTGTTTTGCAAGCCATCAGGTTTGGTGGGGCAGTCAGGGCATTTAGGGGGGCATTGTCCCCCCCCATGCCCATGCCTAGATCCGCCCATGTTTGTGATCACAGTCCACGGCATGCTAAGCTGACCTTCTGCATCTCCACATTGATTCTGTATCAAAAGATATGCCATGCTTTCTTCAAAAGCTGCGGGGGAATAATACAAACAAACGATGCACACAAAGTGTAAATGTCTCTCGCCGTTTCTCTCCCTCTCTCTCTCTTGCTCTCCCTCCCCTTCTGTCTGTCTCTCGTCTTCTTCTTTGCGTTTGAAATGAACTGATATTTTTTAATTACATTTCCTTTTCCATTTGCCTAATGGGCCAACTGCTTGTGTTTGTCGTTAGACCCCGGCTCTATCTGGAAGGGCTTTTGAAGCTGATGAAATTAGGCAGCCACATCATAAGTATATTGGTGGCTCGCAGCCAGTATTTCAGACGTTTCCAGGAGCATATTGAAGCTCTGATATTGCGCGTCCTATTAAGATAGCCCAAACATGTTATGTCTGGGCTAGTGGATTGTTGAAGAGAGAGAGGGGGGGTCAATGCACGTGACATGAGTCTAGACATGTTTAGTAGTCAGGTGTGTGTGTGTGCGTGTGTGCGTGTGTGCGTGATCTGTGGTGGTGGGGGGGGGGGGGGTTCTTATCATTCCATGTGACAAATGATAATCCCATTTAACTCAGCTGTATTAATTATACAGAATAATGTTATCAGAACAGTTTATGTGTCATTTGTGTTGTGTAACACAGCACCAGTGTAATTAATTAAGGGAAACTGGCAATCACCACAAGGGTGTGTGTGTGCGTGTGTGACTGTGTGTGTGTGTGTGGTTGGGGGGGGGGGGGGGGGTGTGCGTGCACGCCGCTGTAAATAAACAAATCAAGTGAGGTCATTGACACCAAGAAAATTATATTTAAAATGATTTATTCACTGACATTATATGGGATTGTTACAACACCATACTGTATATTCTGTGTGTGTGTGTGTGTGTGTGTGTGTGTGTGTGTGTGTGTGTGTGTGTGTGTGTGTGTGCGTGTGCGTGTGCGTGTGCGTGTGCGTGTGCGTGTGCGTGTGCGTGTGCGTGTGCGTGTGCGTGTGCGCGTGCGTGCGTGCGTGCGTGCGTGAAAGCGATTCAGACTGAGAGAGGATGATCTTGCAGTCTCAGCCAAGGCAGATGTTGTGTATTAATGAGCATTTTTTAGTCCTCTGTAGACTGTGTGTGTGTGTGTGTGTTTGTGTGTTTCAATACTATTGCAGATCTCCTATTTATGTGTCTCCACTCACCTGTTATGATCTGACATTCTCTCTTTACTTCTTATACCGCTTGTCTCACATCCTTTCCTCTTGTGCTTTCAACCCTCCAGTTCCCTTCGGTCTGTACGATTTCAAATGCATATTGATGAGTCAATTTTTTTTTGCCATTTGTGACTTTTATTAAATACACATTGGCGCCGCCAGATCGACGTAAACGCGAGGTCAAAAGTGGTTAAAAAATGCATGCATTTGTCACAACCTGGACTAGATGTAGCCTGGTCCCAGCCTCATTTGCCGTTGGCACCATTCAACTTATGAATGTTACCGGCGGCAACTGAGTCTGAATAGCATAGATATATATAGAAGGCTAGATGGCTTGAGGCGGAGCCTGGCTCTGACGTCGTTCACAGCGACCATCTTTCCAGATTACTCAATGATTGATTGATTGATCATGTTTATTAGACAATAAAATGTAAACAGTATGTAATACAGTCAAGACATAGCATTGGTCTAAAGGGAACACCGACGAAAGACCTCACGGTCTTGTTTCCATCGCTCGCTCAAAACTTGACGGATTTACAAAGGGATTGATTTATTATGAACGTTATCAACATGGCTATGATTTTTGCTAAATTTTATTTTATTTTCATAAAAACATCATATAATGGCTCATATTATGTGGACGTCTCTGACGTTTACAACAAACAAATCCGTTGGAAAATCAGTTGAAAAATAAGCATTATAAAAGTATATGCTCATAGACATAATGTTATGTTATGCTGTACTCTGACAAGATGGCAGCCACGTAACAACGTCACTCCCCATTGGCCAGCAGCACGGGCGAGCCATCTAGCTTTCTTGTATATATCTATGTTGGATAGTGCCTGCTTGACTCGAATTTCCCCTGACGTCACCTGTTGCGCGGCACCCTCTTCTCTGATTGGATGTTGTTCCAACAAGCCTAAACTGTTGACCAATCAGAAATCTCGACAGCATTTCAACTAGGGATGTCCCTATGTTACTATCCTATCCGATCCTGATACCACAATTTCTGTGTTAGCCAATACCAAAACCAAATACCTATACCAGAGAAGATATATCTAATAATATAAAAAAGAAAAGAAGACCTTACACAGTATGAATTCCACCAACCAACCGGAAATAGCAGGCTCCTCACTCAAATGTGCACTTGGGCAACTTCAAAGCAAAATACACCTGACCCAACATTTTATTTAATGGCCATAGTGTCAAACCTTACACTATGGCCATTAAATAAACCTGGTATAGTGCCATGTTTTTTTTCTACCCTAAAAACATGATCATTAGGTATTATTGTTATATGAAGAGTAAGAAGTTTTTCAAAAAAGTGTACAGTGTTTGTTAAACTGTCATTTTTATGATTCCACCCAGCCAGTTCATTAAGTATGCCTGGTTTGCCTGGTGGGTGGTGATGGGTGGAGATCCAGCTGAACTGAAGACACACCTACAGCTTTACTTGCATGATAAAGGGGGAGGAGTTAGGGGAGGGGCTGAAAATGTGATGTCACTGTAATGGAGTTTTTTTCATTGGCATGTTTGCCTGGACAGGTTCAGCCCCCAGGAAGAAACCCTAAATACAAAGGGAAGACATCATTGCACATAAAAAAGACACCAAGGGGTATATTTATATACTGTCACCTCTCAAACATGTACAAAATTGGAAAAAATACAAAAATCACGGCACCCCCACTTTAAATAAACCTGGTATAATGACAAATAAGGGCCAACACTGATACTTTTACGATATCCACACAGTATTTGCCGATACAGATATGACAAAAAAGGGCCGATCCAATTCTTTTGATACAGTATTGGGACATCCCTAATTCCGGCCTTCAAAGCCACGCCCACTCATGTAAATAGGCGCCTTGCCAGACGCAGTGGCAGAGCTGAAGTTGAATTTGAACTTCAACTTCAACGTAGAAACGTAGTCTGGTACACCAGGCTAGACGAGATGTGGAGCAAACTGAGAAACCAGAACAATCGATTAAGACTCGAGTCCAATGGCGGAGACCGGTATTATTCCGAACACTGCTCTGTTCATATGGGGTTGTCCTCCCAGAAGCCCTCCCAAGCCCACCGACCCTCCTCACCCCCCTTCCCCTCCTACAACCCCATATGCTGAGGAGATCCTTGCATTTATGTGATAGTAGCATGCAAGTGGGGCTGTCTCTCTCTCCCTTCCTTCCTTCCTAATTCCTTCCTACCGCCGGCACCTTACCCGTCATCCCTCCTTCCCTTGTCCCCTGTGTTCTCCTCCTCCAGTTCAGCGACAAGGCCACTCCGGTGGCGTGCTTCGAGCACCTGGTTCAGGCCAACGTCCGCAACAAGAAGGTCCTGAAGGACGCCGTGCAGAACATCACCGCCAAGGGCACCACCAACTACCGGGCCGGCTTCGAGCTGGCCTTCCAACAGCTGGCACCGGTACGTCACAATTACCATGTTCTAGGGATCCTCCCAGAAGCAGAGTTTAAAAATGTTTAAACTTGGTGCTACTCGGTGGCACGCTATGAGCTTGTAGATCTGCTATTTTTCAATAGCTAAAGTATAACATAATGTTTAGAACACCAAAATGCGTACAGTCAAAAAGGGTAAAGGTTCTCAGTCCTGCCGGCTGGGGGCTTCAGTCCTTAGCACCTGGGGTCGGGAACGCTTTTGGGTATTCTAAGCATGAAAAACAGCAGATCTACAATATTGTAGTGTGTGCTACGAGCTTGTAGATTTGCTTAAATATCATGGCACAGAATTATGTCACAGTGAAACATTTTATCTCAACTATTTTGCTTCTGGAAGATCCCTGGAACTACATATTCTCGTCGGGGTGTTGGCAGCCAATGCCATACGGATGATTTGGAGTTAATGTATTAACACAACCCATTCTCTGCAGGTAGATCACATGTCATGCCCCAAAAATATATCACTTGATATTAGATGACACAAACGTTACACACTTTTTAGTATTATTTTGTAACAACAGTGTCACTATTCCATTTTCTTTCTATTATAATATTAGCCTGGTCAAAGCCAGGCAAATGGTTGGGCACTAAACTAAAGTCTAAAGTAAATATTCTAGTGCTAGATGCCAGATAGAAGTCATACCATGCATCTGCCTGCACAACATGAAATGTAATGTATTCTTAATTAACATTCCTAGGCAAGCAAAGTGTCTTTAAATACTGTAGATTACTACAAAAATCAACCTAGAGGCTCCTAGCATGTATCCACTGCTATTAATCATGAAAAACAATAATTTCATGAGTAACTTAAACCCAAAAGGATTCTTCTGAAAGCTTTAAAGAGCTCTGTCTCCCCCTTCTGGTCATCTTAAAGATTGCAGTCTTTCAGAGCAGATGCCAGAATGCTGTTCTTTCCAGCATAGTGTGCCTGTGTCCTGTTGCCTGACTGTATGAGTTATTTAAAAGGTTGTCTTGTCAGATAGATGTGTTTATGTGGATTAAGTATATCCTTGGAGCAGCTGAGATATCTTAAGGGGAGTGGATGATAAACAATCTTTTATACTTTAAATAATAACTTGAGACAAGTAGTGATCCAACGAATGTGAATGTGTGTGTATTTTTTCCTCAAACAAACCACGGCCCAATCAGAATCCTCGGCTGCTTTTCAGCCTTCATTTGCATTTCCCACCTACCTGTGGGGATAAGCTCCTAGCCAGACTGATTCACCAAGTGACATTTCAGATGCGTGTAGCGCCGCAAATCAGACTGGACTCCAGGCTAGAAAGTTCGGGTTCGGTAGCTCCCAGGCGTAAATGTGTTTTATCGTTCATGTCGTCCGTTCTGCAGTATTTTCTGTGCTTATTGTTCGTTTCTCCTCGCAGGGGAACGTGTCGAGAGCCAATTGTAACAAAATCATCATGCTCTTCACCGACGGTGGGGAGGAGAGGGCCAAGGAGATATTTGACCTGTACAATGCTGAGAAGAAAGTAGGGCTGGAAACCACACACACACATACAGTCATAATGGATATGAAAATTAAGATGTTCTTCAGTGAAAAGGTTACCTTGTATACCTTTAATGCAGTGGTTTTCAACCCTTTTCATCCCAGGGCTCACTATTTATTCAGCATTTGAGCCACGGACCACCAGTTGATGACATTTTAGCCCCACAGACCCCAAAATTAATCTTGGCTTTATCCACAATTTCAGGCTGGATTTGGGAAACAAAACAGTCAAACATCAAAATCAAAATGAAAAATTAATGATCATCAAAATGATCATTAATCTTCTACATTCTCTAGTTGTGTAGACTTGGGCTAATTCAGATGATGAATATTTTAACTCTTGAGAGTATAAAATACTTTTTCAAAGAGTTGCATTTGATTAACCAACCGTCCATCATTTAGCTGGGGAGTGGGGACCATATGGAACTCTCTCAAGGACCACTGGTGGTCCCCTGGTTGAAAGCCACTGCTTTAATGCAGTTATTTGGTCTATTTTAACTTTTAATTTGTCCCACAGGTTCGTATCTTCACATTCTCAGTGGGTCAGCACAACTATGACAAAGGACCAATCCAGTGGATGGCCTGCAACAACAATGGTACTACAACGTACATCACTCTATGCATTCCTTCATGCTAGCTAGACTAACAACGAACAAGCTATAAACTTTAGGAAAGGTGCTGATTGCTGTGGAATTCAACGTTTTTTTGACATTTGCGCGTTCTTTTCTACGTCAAGATAAGACCCGAGGGCCCGAGGGCACGAGAGTGTGACATCGACGATAAATAACCCGTGGACAATAAAAAAACGAGTTACGAATCGATAAATTATTTTAGCGTTTGGCCAGTACATGCTAGATTAGCTTGAATGTGTACCCATGTTATTATCTCATATCTGTTGCGAAATATACACTATATTTCACAATTTACATTTCCTATAGAGGTTTGTTGTGCAATGAAAGCCATAAGGATCAGCCGGCGAATTATGCGCCCACAGAATCATTCATCTACTCCCTTTTTTACGTGTCCATTTGATTAATGTTGGCTCCCGTGTTTAAAACAACTCAGGGCTGCAGTCTATAACTTTTCCGTTGCATCTGGTGTTCAAACACGCGTCTCCTCCATGGGAGACCTCAACATCTACTGCTCAGCCAAGAGGCAAAACAAGAGATATTGCAGTTCTGGTTGTCAACCTATTGTTTTACCCTTTTTCTCCCCAATTTGTCATGCCAATGTATTATGAATCACATTTGTGAGAACGGCAATCAACAAAAAAGTCAGTGTTCTAAATCAGTGGTTTTCAGCCATTTTGTTACCAGGGCCCACTATTTATTCTGCATTTTAGCCACAGATGATGAGTGAGTGATGATGAGGACCCAACACCAAGGATTTTATTTTTTTTTTTTGTCCACAATTTTGGAGAGATAACTGTCAAAATATCAATTCTTATACATTTTCTTTGTGTAAGTAAGTAATTCAGGTGCTTAAATATAATTTAACTATTAAGAAAGTTAAATGAAACCAAAGGGAACCGTAAGGGTCATTTTACGCTCTCAAGAGTTACAGAACTATAAGGGTCCATTTAGCTGGGGACCACCTGGTCCCAACCCGCTCAATGGTGTTTTTTGAAAAACCCTCTTCTAAATCATGTTTGTTTTTGCTTTTCCCTTTCAGGTTATTATTATGAAATCCCATCCATAGGGGCGATCAGAATCAACACACAGGTATGTATGGGACCTGAATAACATAAACAAACTACAAATGAGAACATGGTTCTCATTTGTAGTTTGTTAGTTTACATTGCACACTAAAATTGACCTGATGGTCAAGAGTTTATCCACAGCAGGGGTTGACACTAAGGTCTCCGAGGTACTTGCCCATCGGGCAAGTGCAAGTCAGGTTCTACTTGCCCTCAGGTCATGGTCACTTGCCCCCCAGGTTCCAGGTGGTCCCCAGTTAAGTTGGTTAATCAGATGTAACTCTTGAGAACGTAAAAATGAAACCAAATGGACCCTTGCGGGTCCATTTGGTTTCATTTTTACACTCTCAAGAGTTAAAATTCATCATCTTAATTAGCCCAGGTCTACACTGTAGAAGATTAATGGTCATTTTGATGTGTATGTTAATTTGCCTGTTTTGTTTCCCAAATCCAGACTGGAATTGTGGACAGCTAGAAAGCAGGGAAAGACACAGAGGCAGAGCACAATGACTGCCTTCAAGACAAATTTATCTTGTGTTGTGTTATAGTGCAGTAAGTTGCACACTTGCCCGATCGGGCAACCAGGTAGCAGTCTTCACTTGCCCCACCATTTTTTTTTACTTGCCCCGGGCAAGCGGGGTTAGTGTCAAACCCTGCACAGATAAAGCTATTATACAGTACATTTACAGCACTTTATATAGCTCTCTTATGTGAGTGTACTGATGTGTGGGGTCCACGGGAGATAGGGTGACCACTGCCAGATGTCCCTCTTTGGGTGGGACAGACCGTCATCTCTCTAAATAATTCTAGGAATGTGTGTCTTTCTGTCTGTCTGTTACCTGCGCAAATGCACTGTGCAATGACGATCACCCACACATGGCACGGTGCACGGACAGCCTCGATGAACCTCGCGTAGCACAGCCCTGTCATCCAGCACCAATGTGCGCTACTTACAAACACCTAACATTATACCAATCAGTTTAATTTAATAGATCTGCATGAAAAGCTCATCAACGCGCAGATCACGTCACACGGACACACATTTATTTGTGGTCACAGTTTGTCGTGCAACACATGCAGGATCACCTCCCCTTGCGTTCTCTGTCCTCGCTGCTCCGCCTGCCACACGGCGTGATGATATACGCGCTACTGCGGTCAGCTACGAGGCTACGACTTATTTCTACTACCACTGAAATCTTTGGATATATATTTGGATATATTACGCGTGGCGGCCATGGCATCCACTTCTCTCCAAACTTTTACACGGAAAAGTTAGGGGACCACACAGTACAGTGCTTAGCCGTTATCCATCGCCTAGCTTCACACAGCTGTGACTCAATCATGCCTTCCACACCGGGCAGCGAACCCCGTCTCCAGCGTACGCGCTACTACGGTCACATACGAGGCTACGACTTATTTCTTCTACCACTGAAATCTACACGTCTGGATATTCATTACGCACGGCGGCCATGGCATCCACTTCTCTCTAAACTTTTACACAGAAAGGTTAGGGGACCACAGTACAGTGCTTAGCCATAGCCTAGCGTTTTAGCTCACATCAATTGTATTGCTTTTTATTGAACGGGAGCGCTCAAGACATAGCCTTGACGCAATCATGCCACCGGCCAACCCCGTCTCCAGCGTAGAGTTGCTGAGTGCGTGCACCGAACACACCAGTGTGGATAAACGAACGAGGAGCACCAAATGCCCCAAATACACCACGTATAAATGAAACACAACAGGGCACACCAGTGCATTTAGGGCGCAGTTCTGAAGTTCCGAACACGCCCCAAATAGCCTGTCTACAAGCTCACATCCACGGTTGCTTGAGCCACGCGTTTCCCCAGCCAGAGCTAAAAAAAAAAAAAAAAAAAAAAACACACACACACACACACACACATTGTGCACACAATCTGCCCTAGCCTTTCATCTGTGCGACTCACAAAATATATTAGGGAGTAGCCTACCAGGCTGTGTGACTGAGCACAGGCTACTTTATATGTAGGTATGTAGGCCTATAGGTCTATAACATTACTTTTTTGCCCAAGTTCAACCCAACTTTCCAACAGCAACAATTCCCTCCCAATCAATGTGATCTATCTGTGATCTATCATTTCCAGATCATATATTTCACAACGGGTGGGACAGACCGTCATTTCCAAAACTTTTTAGTTGTCCCACAAATTGAGCCCCTGTCCCATATGCGGACTGACAGACATAAGTGTCCAAATGCCCTAATAGTTGGCTTTCTGTTTCCTGCTATAGTGTGTTTTTAAGTCTGTAAAAAGTATTTCCCTGGTGCCACTACTTTATATTTCCAGCCTCACTCCAGAGGGGCTACATTGATACTAGTGTATCAAAAAATGCTGATCTACAAGCACAAAACACATTGCACAACATGTTTTGAGCTTGTTGATGAGCTATTTTTGCAATATTTTAATTGAAATCCTGATCCCCACGTTGTCACACACATCCAGTGCTTCTGTCCCACAAATGAACAGTTTGGATCTGTGAACAGGTGGTAATGATGATGACCCTGAGCACGGTTTTCCCTCAAAATCTGTAACGCTGCTTTGTGCGCCCTCCTGTGGCTGGATATTGAGCTGAATCATCTCTCTGTGTCTCTCTATCTCTCTATCTCTCTCTCTCTTTCTCTCTCTCTCTCTGTCTCTCTCTCCCCACAACAGGAGTACCTTGATGTGTTGGGCAGACCGATGGTGCGAGCGGATAGGAGAGCCAAGCAGGTTCAATGGACCAACGTCTACTGGGATGCTCTGGTATGTTACACACATTAACCACGCAATGTGTATTACAGGCCTGTAGGTCATACGCGTGCGTGCGTGCGTGCGTGCGTGCGTGTGTGTGTTTACTAGGTGGTATGACTATACTTGTGAGGGCCACATGTTTATAACTATAGTAGAAATCGAGAAGTTGGGTTCACATACTTTTTTTGTTATTTTTCAGGTGCAGGATTCAAAAAGATAATTACAAAGTCACCAACATTTAAACAAGATACAGTGTATTTTATTGATTCACACTGAAAATAGCAGATACTATATGAGGTCGGTATTTGTAGCTTGAATATCAGCACTTTTCGGTGTACGATGTCTCCATACAAACAAAGTCCAACTTAGGTTTATGGTTAAAAATTACATGGATGAAATTTCTGTCCTAAAATTTGATATACTTTAAAATGCTCACAAGTATAGTTGGTGTGTGCGTGTGTGTGTGTGCGCAAGTGTGTATGTGAGTGAGTGTGTGTAAAACAAGGGTGTTTGTTTACAGGAAAGGGGCTTTGGGAGCAGAGGATGATTTAAAATTTGTCCTTCAAGCCATGAAATGTATTTGCGTTTAAAAGTAAAAGACCCGGGATTTGAATATTATAGGGTGTAGGACACAAACCTATGAATTCAATATATCAAACTCAACGCTTAGATACAGTGCAGTAATTTATTTTAGATAACTGTACCTCGTAAGACACCCAACCTGAGAACCACTACTCTAGTTTGTATAATGTAAAGTGTGTGTGTGTGTGTGTGTGTGTGTGTGTGTGTGCGTGTGCGTGTGCGTGTGCGTGTGCGTGTGCGTGTGCGTGTGCGTGTGCGTGTGCGTGTGTGTGTGTGTGTGTGTGCGTGCGTGCGCGCGTGTGCGTGTGTGCGCGCGCGTGCGTGCGTTTTGCCTTTCAGGAACTGGGTCTGGTGATAACCGGAACGTTGCCTGTCTTCAACAAGACGGTCACCAAAGCTGACAAGGACAGAGGCATCAAGGTTCGTCATCTTTTACCACTCAATCCCAGAAAGCATCTGTGTCACATTAGAGAGAGACTACGAATGCACCATGTCCTAGGATGAGCCAACAGGGAAACAGGATCAACATCGCATTCTGTATTTAACCCTGCAAAAAAAAATGACCTATTATTGGCAGAATCGTGGAATGTTTATAATGGCTGGCCCTGACTTCTCACAACACCTGTGGCTGTTGCGATTACCTGCACTTCATGCCTTTATTATTTTGCAGACAAAACAATTACCTCAAGTCAAGAACAGATACAATGAGTGTAACGATCACTTACTGTATATGCCGACATCTCATTTGGCTGAAACACTTTAAAACCCAACTTATCAGTTCAAAACAAAATCTGCACCGCACTTTGGCTTTGTAGGGCCGTACAGTACATGTCATGATCTGTGTTTGTGTTGTGTGCAACAGGAGTGAGCGACTTTGAAAATTAGGGTTATCCCGATACTGTATCGGTATCGGACAAAGTATTGGATCGTCCCATTTTTGTCATAATCGGTATAGGCAAATACTGTATAGCTATCAAAAAAGTATCTGTATTGTCATTAACGGGTCATATTGGTATTGACAAATATGCCAGTCTATCCACAGGGGTAAGGGGTTGACACTATTGCAGTTAAATAAAATGATGGGTCATGTGGAATTTGCTTTGGATTTGCCTAAGTGCATATTTGAAGTGCATAAGTGAAGTTGGTTATTCCTGGTTAGTGGATTTCATATAAGATATATATGTTTTATCAGGTATTGGTATTTGATATCGGTATCGGCTGACACAGAAATCGTAGTATCAGATTTGGGACATCCCATTATGAAAAGGGCCACACTCACTCCAGAGGGGGCACAATATATAATACTGTTGTAGCAAAAGTACCAGATCCACAAGTTCAAAACATGTCCCACATTTTTGATCAGCAGTTTTTTCCCCCCTATATTTTAACTGAAATCCTGGATTAAGTGAAGGTAGGGGTGGCCAACTGGCCATGTGTCACATGTATGTATATCCTCTACAACACCTACTTCATTCTCTCCTCCCTGTGTTTGCTACAACCGCCATCCAAATGGGACTGACTTAACCCCCGCTGACACTTTGACCCCTGTGGCCGCGAGTTCCTCAACAAACGCCATAATGTCAACCACACTAAAAACCAATCTACATGCACTATGAATACAGACAATTACCGTCTCATCCCACCCAGCCCTTTCATCTCCTCTTGGGCTTTTTGTTGTGGCCGTTACATCCTGGTTTCCTTTTTTGTCGTCGACGCCCCTGTGGTCGGTCAGAGCACCGCCCACGCGCCGGGGCTTCCGCAGGAAGGAGGGAATCGAACCGTGTCGCGTACAACGTGAAATAAAAAAAAACACCAGATCAAACCGAAAGCTGAGAGAGAGAGGGAGAGAGAGAGAGATACGTGGAGAGAGAGAGGGCAAACAATCCGGTAGCTTCTAATTGGTTCAAGATGAGCGGTAGAGATTCTTTACATGTACAGTGTGTACAGTAACTGTACCTCTGGGGAGCTAAACCCACGTCCACATTCTGAGTAGAAATGTCTCGTCGTTGACTCACGGTGGCCGCAGATCGTTTCGGGAATTAGCGTTCGACTGCACGCTTATAGTTTTTTTCGGAAACGGCACTGGCGGCCAGGAGACCGCCAGAGCCCTGACTGATCTAAGAAAGAACAACACCGGCGGCGGGCCTCTCTCTCTCTGGGGGGATGATGGTGTGTGTGTGGGGGGGTCGGGGTAGGGGGTCTCCATCGGCCTCATAGGACTTAAAAACCCCAAATCTGCTCTTCTGTCTCCTTCCAGAAGTCTGAGAACCAGCTCATCTTGGGCGTCATGGCTGTGGACGTTTCCCTGGAGGACATCGAAAGACTCACGCCTCGTTTTACAGTAAGAGGCTGAATGCACACGCACACGCACACACACACACACACACACACACGCACACGCACACACACACACACACACACACACACACACACACACACACACACACACACCTCGCAACAACACTCATCATTCAATGACATTCCAGTACTGATGCATTTACACATTGTGTACATACTTTTTGTCGTTTCGGTCTGTTCCTGTTCTTGACTGTTTTGTCCATGTGTGCCCCCTGCAGTTTGGACCAAACGGCTACTTCTTCGCCATTGACCCCAACGGCTACGTCGTCCTTCATCCCAACCTCCAGCCAATGGTGCGTCCAGTCGATTCTGGCAGTACAATCAATCTGTAACACACATCAAGCATCAAACAAAAGTTTTTTGGTGTCTCCCTGGGGCCCAAACAAAAACAATACTTTATGAATTATCCAATATGTTGTGAGAGTCTCTGATATCTGTTAATATCACTGTTATGGACCTTTTTATGGACATTTTTAATCATTGTTTGGGGGTTAAAAGCTAATATATACAGTATAGTGTACTCGCAACCCATAAAAACAGGTCCATGACCCAAAGTGGGCCGCACTCTACCTTTGGGAAACATACAGGCTCTGGTGTGGCCACAGATGTTCTTCTTGTCCTCGTGCGCTGGCTAACACTATTTTAATCGTCCAGAACTTTGCTTACAAAAAGATCTGATCACTTAATTACACGGCACCCCCAGAATTTACAATCCCACCCACCGCCTGGGTTTTAACAAGCAAAGTGTTGCATACCTGACTGTCAACAAGTGGAGAGTCTGAGCAGCGCAATGGAGTTTTCATCCTGCGTAGCCTAGTAAAGCCCAGCGTAAACACATTAGTGTCAGCAAGTGAAGGTTTAACAACCCGCCGTAACATAACAGAGGTTGGAAAAGCATAAACTAATATGATATACTATAGGAGAGCGAGAGAGAGAGAGAGCTCTGGGCCTGCTCTCGCCCAAATCTCGCCCCTTTAAAAGCAGCGGTTCATCACAAACCTCCAAGTGAATTCATTACCTCGGTTGAGCCCTGATGCAGTATTTCGGAAGTTAAGTAGCCGATGTACAAGTTCACAAGGCCCAGAGATGGGACCCAAACCTTATGAAAATAAACAGACGCCCTGAACGAGAGACAGCCAAATCATTCCCGACCGTGGCAGGTGTTGCGACAGCTGCCAAACTGTCGCATTATAAATGTCTCAACAGGTGAACCATCATGACATTTTTATAACTGGCGTGACAGTTTTATAACTGTCGACCAGTAATGAAATTGATGTGACCGTTATGCAAAATGGTTGCCACTGTTATGAATAACGGTCGCGGCGCATGACGCGGTCGGAGAATGATGTGATGGAAGTGGAAAAATCTGTTGCGACTGTTTGCCAACGGTGGAGACAGATTGATAACTGCCGCAACGCCCGCCGTGACCGGGAATTCATTTCACTCCTCCTACTCTGAACCCATAGCAAACAACACATGGTAATATACTGTATATACACATAAAAAATACATAGAAATAGTCAGTAGTTCACAAGCCTATGTTTGCAAAATGCTATTTTAGTTGCACTTCAGTGTGTAAGGACATTATTCAGGCTACTTTACTTGATCTCCCTGTGTAAAATTATCTGTGTGAGTAAGTGCCATAAGCAAACAATCATTACAGTTGAACATTGGAGTTTTATATCTTTACCAGAGGTGAGAGGCATTTGGTCCAGGACTGTATTCGCAATTATGTCCATACAGTACTACAAGATAGCACTCTACAGTTCTTCACAAACAGAGAAAGATCTCCAAGCTAATAGGTCTATTTTCACTGAACCGCACCATGGCACAGTGGAAGTATAAAGTAGGCCATAAGTGGTTTAAATAAAGTTCTGGATCACAGCTTTAACTGTGTCTCAATACGACGATGTTTGAGATTAAATGTTTGCGGTCGAGTCCAAAACACCCACCTGGCCATGTGTTTCTCATCAAATCTTCCAAGATTGTTCTCGTGCTTCTTGCAGTTTTCCGGCGAAAAATGTCGGTCACAGATGATTACGTCTAGAAAAACGACGAGCCCGTTTCACATGGTGATAGCGCTCAATCATTTTCTTTCGTCTTTGTTGACGTCCCTGTTGCCAAACTTCCAAGAAGCGGCTAATGATGTTGCTCTGGTCACGAAAACGTCTGGTTAATTGATGTCCGTGGGCTCTCTTTTTCCAAAAAATGCAGCGGCTACCTCTTGCATCCTCTGTATTAGGACAATATCATGATTAAAAGGTTGCTAATAACCATCATTTTCCTTTTCACATAGAACCGCAAGTTCCAAGAGCCTGTAACTCTGGACTTTTTGGATGCCGAGTTGGAGGACGAAGTCAAAGTAGAGGTCAGTATGATGAGTTATTATGGGTATACTGTATATGCATATTCAAACACTAGTAAGTCATTATTTTAGTTGATTTTGTAGTTTGTTTTCCAGACCTGGACATTGTACACGTTGTTATATTTTAACTATAATTTAACAAATTATAAATATGGCTAATCTACAACTAACCTATAGACCTTCATGCTGCGAGTTCAGAAGCATACTTACACGTTTGTTATATTAATCATTGCAGCAACACTTTGTTTACCTTGTAGTGTTCCTTTGGTCACTGTCAGCCTCCTGGTTTGTTTAGTGTTAATCCTTTCCATTGGCTCCCGTTAAAAGCAATAATTTCAGCACTATGTTTCTCCATTACATTCATTCCGCACAGCAAAATAGGTCAGATGATGGTGTTCATAAAACCCGACACTTCGCTAAAGAAACTAGTTATCATTGCTCGATTTAATAGCCAGATTTATACGGTCGCAATTCACCACATTGGAGGCCGCCATGTTTGTTGTTTGAGGCAGTTGAGTGACAGGGCTGTTGGCCAATCGGCTGCCCTATTTGGATTTTCACCCGGCACTGGTGATACCGGAGGCAGCGCCACCAGACTCCTCAGGGAAAATTCTTTAAGGAGGTATTTTTTAGGGTGGCAAGTCAGGGCTGGATCCAGGCAGGTTTTCACCATTTGCTTAGTTTTTCTGCTTGCTTCCTCTTTTTTAAAAGCCATCACAGTAGGATGTAGCTACATGCTGTTTAGTGGTCCTTGGCACGGACATTGGGAACCACAGGTCCTCGTTGAAGTTGTCTTAGAGCCAGTAGGTTCGTTAAACTGTGAATGTGGTTTTGGTTTGACTCACCCCGCCGTGTTTGTTTTTGCTGAACTCGCACGACGCAGATAAGGAAGAAGATGATTGACGGGGGGAAAGGAAACCACACCATCGACACTCTGCTCAAATCCCTGGATGAGGTAAGATGGAAGATCATGATGGAGATACTAACATCTGTCAGACCTTGGCCAAGTGATGTGTGTGCCGTGCATGCGAGTGCAACTGTGCGTGCATGCATGCGTGGGTGTGCAGCTGTGCGTGCACGTGTGCATGTAGTCGTGGAAAAAGCACATATTGCAAAGCAGTAAGAATTGTGCTCAAGTTGAAATGTGTCAATATCTAAATGTACATATGTACAAAAGTTAAAGTGCTCATCGTGCCAAAACATCATACCATTTCACAAATCTTTAAACTGCATGAATAGTATTAAAACAGTGTTGGGCAATATTATTTAGTGGAGTAATTTACTTATTACTCCTTAGGGAATGAATTACATTGCTTATTACTTGGAGTCAATAGAGTAATATATTCAATATTACTTTTATATTACTTTTGTGGGCCCCCACCCACAGAAAAAGGGTGAAAAAGTACAACAACACAATCTGTTTAGTCAGCCAGAAATGCTATAAATTAAAGCATAGATCTGCTGTTTCTTTATGTTAAATGTCAGTTCATACGTCTTAAAATGTTGATGTCCTCACAATTATAGCAATCCAAATCTGTCTGTCCGTCCTTCTGTTTGATTTGTCACCCAATGGGCTGTGTCTTTGTCTCCGTAGCGATACATAGACCGAGGTCAGAGGACATACACCTATGGACCAGTGCAGGGGACAGACTACAGGTAGGTGTGGTGATGATATCACCGTTTTCTGAATTACAGCTTCCTTACAGAATGTATTATTCACGGATAAACGATGATTTGAGCCAATCTGGTTGATGAGAACATGATACGATAGTTGATACGATAGTTTGTATGCAGTGGCCTGAAGCAGCAAAGTACTGAGTAAAATCTCAAATGAACAATGCAGACAATTGGATGTGGTATCACTATACCAACAACCTGGTTGCGACCAGTTGCTTACCAATTGCGACCAGGTTGCAACCTACCTTCTGGTCGCGACTAGTTGCTAGTAACCAGATTGCGACCAGGTTGCAACTATATAGGGCTAAAGGTTAGGTTAAGGGTTTGGTTACGGGGTTATGGTAAGGGTTTGGTTAGGATTAGGGTATGTGTTATGGGTATGGGTTAGGTTTAGGGTAATAAAGGGCATGTTACAACTATAAACTAGGTGCAACCACGGTGCAACCATGTTGCAACTTGTCGCGACCACGTTGCAACCTGGTCTTTGGCCGCTGTTGGATCTCACTGATTTGGACACCTGCTGTCAGCAGGACACCACCTACCGCCTGACAAGAACTGAATGCAGCTCATAATGCAATATCTTCAAATCTCACCTATAGGGCATAATAAAACCTACAGACTGCAGCTTTTGTAGGACATTATTATTATTATTTTAGCAACGCAGGCATAACGTTGTGTAAGAGGTCGGAAAAAGCCCAGATGCTACAGTTGTAATCCGTTGGCCCACTCAGGATGGTTTTGGCTCGAGTTGCTCAGAAGCACTCCAGAACAGAACCGGAACCTTTCACAACAAGGTCAAAATGTTCACGACAATATCCAGGCCCGGCTCGGACACTTGGGGGCCCCAGACCCCCACCCCCATTCTTTTTATTTCCTTCACTGCTGAATGTTTTTGGGGCAGATTAAGCTGATTTTAGATCAACACTTTTATCATTCATTCACTTATCATTCATTAATCGCTTAATAGGCCTCCCTATTTTGAATATTGCGTTCTTACGGTCTTCTTGATCACTTTTCTTTCTATTTTATGAAATAACACGTGTAGCTACTCACAGCAAATTCCTCTCATTTTAAAGTGTTTTCTAGCACACAGACTTTGCAGATTTAACCAAATGGACACAGAAGGAAAGGATCGATTTACTTACTTAGCCTATATTATTTGTATACTTGAGTATAACACCCAGGATTTCCCTGTCCAACATGATTAATGCCAGTAGGGGCCGCTGTTTTTCGTCTCGCGGACGTCATTTCTGTGGGGTGAAAGTGAGCCTCTGCCAAAAACGAATGACTGTGTTGCAGGACTTGTTGAAAGGATTTATGGAATGTTTGTGATGATGTATCGTTGTACATTAAAGTCTGGTTATGCAGTGTTGATTTTGTGATTGGTAGCCCGGGGATATTCTTCTCACCGCAAAGGGTGTGGATTTGAAACATGATGTGTATATATCCGCTTGGCATGTATGTTTTTTGCGTGTGTTTTGTTTTTACGCGCTTTCGGCTGGCACAGTTTCAATCCGGTTGGTTTTAACATGTGGTTCCAAGTCCCAAGTTTATTTGTCGTATATGAACTGAAAACACGCACATAATATGCGCCGACGGGGGCCCCGATAGAGTGTTCCTCATGTTGACGGCATTTTTCAGTGTTTTGACACATTATGAAAGTGCCGGTCGTAAAATTTCAAACGAGGTGTCTGAGAAACCTTTTATCTCCATATTTCATGTTTCATGTTTATTTATTTGTTTTTTTCTCTGAAAATTAAACTCTGTCATACTCATAGTGCCTATAGTGCCACAGAAAAGTATTTAGTGAGCCGAGTACTGCTGTTTTTTTGTGAAATTGAGTTGAATTAAACTTGTGTAATAGATAACAGAAAAATATTCCTACCTGTTTCCTTGATTTGTGCAAATTCATGCTGCACGATTTCCCTTACTATCAAACCCTGTCACAGATATAGTCAAATTAATTCTGTATGTGTTTATTTGTGCGTTTGTGTGCCTGTGTTCTTTCAGCTTAGCATTGGTCCTTCCAAACTACAGCTTACATTACATCCAAGCCACAATCGGGGACACCATCACGCAGGCCAGATGTAAGTACCGTCTCATATCCATTTAAAACCCCTCGGTCAACCGACACTTGGATGCTTAAAATGGTAAATCCAAACCTTAAGCTTGAATTTAGTGCATTTAGACGGGTTTGTGTTGTGTAAGAGGTTTCCGACCGGCAACTCCACGACGTGACCTAGATTGGGCATCTAGAGCGGGCAGGGGTGGGCAGAGCCCACCCAAACGTGCATCCTGCCCACCCAATGAAAGGTAATATCAGGGGACCACCAGCTAAATCGTGGAAAGTTGGGTAACCAGCGTAAAAATAAAACCAATTGGACCCGCACCAGCGTAAAAATAAAACCAATTGGACCCTTGCGGGTCCATTTGGTTTCATTTTTACGCTCTCAAGAGTTAAAATATTCATCATCTGAATTAGCCCAAGTCTACACAACTAGAGAATGTCGAAGATTAATGGTCATTTTGATCTGTATGTTTTGACAGTTTTGTTTCCCAAATCTAGCCTGATATGGTGGACAAAAGCAAAATAAATCTTTAGTTTTGGGGTCTGTGGCTCAAATGCCAAATAAATAGAGGGCCTTGGTGCCCACCCTGCCATTCTTCCAGCTCACCCTAGTAGGGCTGGTTAAATCCGGCCCTGTCAACTGGCCTAGTAGTGGATGGATAGTGACTGTTGTCTAATCGCAGTCATGCTCTGCACGTTATGGCTGGGAACTGGCTGACTTAAACTTCTGTTCCCTATCAATCATAACACACACACACACACACACACACACACACACACACACACACACACACACACACACACACACACAAATGCACACACGCAGAGCACCTCTTCTTTGCCCCTTAGATCGCCATGGTGACACCCCTCTTAGTTGTGGTCCTGAAGTTGTGTTGCCAGACAACCCGACTCTTGGAGGCTCCAGTTTCACACATACAGTATTAATCAATTCATTTACAACTTCCTCGGTCTGTGTGTGTGTGTGTGCGCGCGCACGTACATATGTGTGGGTGCGTGTGTGCATGCGCACGTGTAGCCCGTCTTGTGTATTCTATCAGGCTCTTCGTAGCGGATCAGAGGTTCCATATGTGCACTTGTGTCGCCTTTCTTCCTAGCATTTCCCACTTGTAAAAGTTGTCATTGATTCGTAGCGTTCATTCGGAGAGAAGCTTTATGGCGTTAAGATATTCCCCTTCCCGGTCAGGCTCCGTCTCCCTTTGTCCTTTTAATGTTTGTCTGTCTGTCTCATGTCATCGGGACGCGTGTGTTTGTGATAATATTTGTAATATTTATCATGTTTATTAGTTTCTCCATGTCAGAAAGACACTGATGGTTGTCTGGCTGCGTTGAAGTGTGTGATTTGAACCTGTCATGGTCTATATCAGTGGGTTTCAACCATTTTGATGCCAGGGCCCACTATTTATTCAGCATTTGAGCCACGGACCACCATTTGACATTTAGCCGGTCACTCAGAACCAAAACTAAAGAATCTTGTCTTGGTGTATAGAAAACGTAGACAAAATTAACAAATTATTTTTTATAATTATTATATTATATTTTATAATTATAGATGTAGATGTCTTGGAAATTAAGTAATTCAAATGTTTAACAGTAGTGCCACTCTTGAGAGCGTAACATGATACCAAATGGACCCATATGTGTCCATTTGGTTTCATTTTACATTCTCAAGAGTTAAAGATCTACAGAATAAGGGTCCATTTGATTACCAACTCTCCAGCATTTAGCCTGGGCACCATCTGGGACCTTCTCAAGGACCACTGGTGGTCCCCCGACCACTGGTTGAAACCCACTGATCTTTATTGTTCAAACTTGCGTTAAAATGTTGTAGTTGATTGAACTTGACCATGGTCCATATTGTTTAGAATTGTTTTAAAATGTTGTGGGATAATAAAAGCAAAGTAATTTCTCCACATGAAGGAGAGCATTCGAGGACATTAACTGTGAATGTACTGTTATGGTTTCATTCACAAAAAAACATGGCATATGTATTCACTCTTGGTGATACAATAAGCATCTCCCACTATGGATACTCTACTCTCTGGCAGAGACTGGGTGGCAAAGAGTCTCTCTATCAAAACAGACTGTTGACTCACGCATCTACCATATAGACCAGGGGTTTTCAGCCTTTTTGATCCCAGGGCCCACCATTTGTTCAGAATTAGAGCCACGGACCACCGCTTGAGGACATTTTAGCCCCACAGATCCCCCAAACTAAAGATTTCTTTTGCTTTTGTGCATCTTCTAGTTGTGTAGACTTGGGCTAATTCAGATGATGAATATTTTAACTCTTGAGAGTGTAAAAATGAGTTGCGGGTCCATTTGGTTTCATTTTTACGTTCTCAAGAGTTACATGTGGTTAACCAACTTAGCTGGGGCCCACCTGGAACCCTCTCAGGGACCACAGGTGGTCCTCGGACCACCTGTTGAAAACCCCTGATATAGACCCACACAAATCTCCCATAGTTTCATGTAGTACATTTAAAGATGGAGTGCCATGATTCTTTCTACCCTAAAACATGATCATCAGGAATTAATGTTATATGAAAAGTATTTTTTTCCCCAAAAAGTGTACAGTGTTTGTTAAACTGTTATTTTTATGATTCCACCAAGCCAGTTGATTAAGTATGCCTGGTCTGCATGGTGGGTGGTGATGGGTGGAGATCCACCTGAACTAAAGGCACCCCCTCAGCTTTAGATACAGGGGAGGGGCTGAGCACGTGATGTCACTATATTGCAGTTTTTTACAAAATTGGAAAAAAAAAATACAAAAATCATGGCATCCCCTCTTTAAAGCAGCATTCAGTGATTTGGAAAACCCTCTGGTCCCCCCCCCAGTAAGAAGATGTGCACATGCACACACTCTACAGTGGGGGGGAGCCCAACATGCCAACAGCACATACCGGTACACCAAGGCCCAACCCCACCTGATCCTGATCGGAGGCACCTCTCATCCTGATTGGACGAAAGGTTTTTCTCCCAAAGCCCCTAGGGGTTTTTTTTTTTTTTTTTTTTTTTTGACCCCAGGTGCTTACTGGGGACAGAGAGGAACTCCTTATATGATCCCCACACTCTGTAGTAGGGAGGATTGCCCAAAAAAGAAAAAAAGTATTTGTGAAATCAGTGAAATCACTTACTATACTTTTTTAAGTTACCTTTTTCAAGTTGCAATATTCTTATTCAAGTTCGAATAAAATATTGTGTGACCCTGTTGGCTTCTTCTCCTTTCCTCTCCTCTCCTCTCCGATCCTCTCCTCGTTTCCTTACCTCCTAACTCCTCCTGCCCTCCTGAACTCTTGACCTTCCCCGGTGTGTTGGACCCCTGCAGCATTTTTGGGCAAGTATTCTCCTCCTGTGGTTTACTAGTGCATTTCCCTGACTTGTCTTTTTTCCCCTCAGCACTACTGTCTAATGCTAGAAGGTATAGAAAGAGCAGAGCGTTTGTTCTTAAAGGGGAATTCCACCCATTTTCAACATTTTTTCTGAGAGTGTACAAATGCAACCAAATGAACCCTAACGGGTTCATTTGGTTCCATTTGTACGCTCTCAGAAAAAAGAAGCGTCTTAAGAAATCCATTAACATGGTGAAAATACATCTTGATGATGTCATCAAGATGTTTCACCATGTTGATGATGGATTATCTAGAGATAATGAAAAAAGCAGAAATAGCAGATCTACAAGCTTATGTTGTAAACTTGTGGACCAGCTACTCCTGCAAGTATAAAATTATTAAATGTCAATTTCTTTTATATCTAAGGTTACTTGTCATATCTGTTAGAATGTTCAATTCCAGAAACACACAACTAAATCATTAATCCCAATTGGTTGTGGGACAGTTCATTGGCAACCTCAATATGCAATTGTGACAGTCTTAATTAGGATGTGACCTCATCATTATGCGTCAGCGACAGTAATGCTCTGTTCGGTGTTATGGTGATGATTCGGCCGCTGAACCTACAAACACGCGACTCACAGACACAGGCCTTTGTTTTTGTTTACTCATTTTGTGGGTTTTCTATTACTAATAATGACTACTGGACCTCACTGATTCAAAGCCCATGTCTGCAGGCATGAGGACTGCATCGCATGCGATACGCCCCCCTCCCCAAAACAGCTGAATGTGTCAGAAGCGTTTGTGTGCGCGTACCAGCCGTACCACGCTCACATGCGTGCATGCGTGTACTTAACCCCCACCTGTTCTTGTGATGGCGCTCAGATGTGGTTCTGGCACTACACCAGGTCCACTAGTGAACAGATGAAGGGGATGTTTGCATGATTCTAAGGTGAAACCATAAAAGAGAAAGCTATGAGTCTACAATGAAAACATCCGGCGACGGCTGCCTTTCTTCCCTTTGATTAATGTTCTCCTTTTTTAGCGAGTCACGCTGAGCTTGTAAATCACCCTAAATGATCCCTCGCCCACACTCACACTCTCTTTTTTACCCCCCTTCCGTGTGTTTGAATCGGATATTTTCTTGTGCATGTTTCTCCAATGAGCCCGTCATGTTTTGATTGATTGATAGATTGTTGTTTGGGGGAGGTTCTTTTAGCATATTTGAGCATTCCGTGTAAAAATATATTCATGTTTGCATTCCCTAACCCTAACCCTGTTTGATTGATGAAATCCCTCAAATCGATCTTTAATCAAATCAATACACCACCGTTATCATCGCTCTATGAATGCTCTATGAATGGCAAAAAATAGCTGATGACATTTTTACTTTGTAGAGCTTGCACATCGACAATCTTTGAAGAACGGTTTGTGCTGTAATGCATGTTCCTCGACGTTAGCAGTTTGTGAGCAGACGTCACTGTCGTCGAGCGAAGATGACGGCACGCGAAACGTGCAGAAAATAAGTGTGCTCACTGCCCCTTCTGCCCCTTCCTCCGCTCAGCCTGCGATCCATCATTATTAGATATTTTGTCGGATTAGCGAGCAGTGACCGCGCAACAAAGGAAATGCACATGGATGCAATTATTTTCCAATCGTGAAAAGCCCACCAAGAGCAGACAAGAAGTAGTCCCTACCGTCATGAAGCATTTGACTGTACAGTATAATCAGCTGTCAGAGCGATGCGCTTTGGAGAATATCAAAGCGCCCCTCTCCCAAGGTTACGTCTCGCCGAGCCATGGTTAATATCGCGTGGATTATGTTCCACCGTATTTCCATATGAATGCATCACTCATGTTTAATAACCCAGTGGATTTATCACAGAGAGAAATCGCTGCCTGGTACAGTACTACTACCGCTATAAAAGTAGCCGAACGCAGAAACCAAAACTGTGGCGTGAGAAACGCAAATGTCCCACGACCACATTGAAAAGCCTCCCTCGTCCCGCGCGGTACCCGTCGTCGTTTCCATCCGCCGAAAAGGGCATGGAAAGCTATTGTCTGTGCTGCAATATTTCTATTCAGGACTCGCTCTGTGAATAAAATATTGTGTGGCCTTTGACCCCTGTGGTTTTTACCCTGTCTCTCTTTCCTTTCCCCTTTTTCTTTCCCTCTCGTCTTTACCTCCTCCTCCTCCTCCTCCCCGGGGACCAAACCTTCCTTCGCTGGGATTTTTATTTTAATTCCGACTCCAGGGAAAGAGGGCAAGTACTTTATTTTCTTTCTTTTTCATGTTTCTTCTCTACCCATTATTATGGTCTTATAGCTGGGTGTCCTCCTGCGGCCCCTTGTTGTTGTTACCCAGCATCCTTAGCAGTGTCTCTAACACGCACATTCATTGGTCCTTTTTCAGTCATACCTGATTCACAGTTTATTCTATGTCGCACCACATTCTTTGAGGTGGATAGTGTATACAGCTTATTTACAGCACAGTAAATGTAATTGCAGTTAATATATATTGGTTAATGTTTGGTAATACCTGCCTTGTACCTAACGAGTGAGGTTACACAAGTGAGGTTATACAAGGGAGGTTATACAAAAAGTTACATTTGTTGTGTACTGTACACAGCTGAAATCCACACAAGCACCTAATGAACAGGCGACTTATAGGGCAATTGTTCCAAAATGTCCACACCCAACACCCGTAGATAGCAGTAGCCTCTCTCTGGCTGTGGTCCTCCTTTGAGAAG
This sequence comes from Benthosema pterotum, assembly GCA_039105355.1. Lineage (NCBI taxonomy): Eukaryota > Metazoa > Chordata > Actinopteri > Myctophiformes > Myctophidae > Benthosema > Benthosema pterotum. The sequence continues at coordinate 19,265,235 of CM076987.1, forward strand.
CCAAGAAATGGATGATAAAATAGATGATCTACAAGCTCACAAGCTCGGATCACATGCTCTGAGCTTGTTAGATCAGCTGTTTTTAGAGGCGCAAAATAGTGATGGCAGGCTGAAAGTCTGTAAACTAGCACAATCATCTTATAATTGGATTTAAATAAAAAAACATATGAGTGGTGGTATACAACTACAGGCTCTGTCCAGTGGATCATGGACAGTGTTGATGTTGTGGTAATACAACTACAGGCTCTGTCCAGTGGATCATGGACAGTGATTGATGATGGCGTACTAAAAATGTCTGTTAATGCCCATTAATAATTATAGCTTTATTTTTTGTGCAGTTTCTGAAAGCCTTCAGGTGGACAAGTTTGATGAATATGGTTATACCTACATTGCACCAAGGTAGGACGATATTATTGTTTTTATTTTTAAATGAAATATTTTTTTGGCACAACGTTCGTATCACACGGCTCTTTGTCGGCTGGAGATGTGTCTTTGTGTTTGTTTGAGCCAATCACTGGACCGATCAATGGTCAACAAAACGTAGTATGATGTGTTTTATTTTGTTTCCACAGGGAGTACTGCACGGACCTGGAGGTGGTGAAGAACAACACCGAGTTCTTAATCGAATTCAACGATTACATTGACAGGAAGACGCCAAACAACCCACAGTGTGAGTACCAAAACCACGCACTTTTAGACTGCATTTACCTTTGTGATCATCTCTTCCCAACAGAAATCTGGTAGCTCCATATTTTTCATCTTTTTGGTCTTCCCCCATACATGTTACACTTCGTCTATATAACACACGGACGTGACACGCTCTGGGCTTTTTCTTGCTTCTTGTTCTTTACAGTTTTTTTAACATGTCCAATTTGAATGACATGCCCAAAAAGTTGGGACACCAGGTTTCCGGTGGTATAAATCCTGAGAGATTTTATTAGTGTGTAATCCTGGGAGTTTATTATATTGGTCTAGAGTGTCCCTATAGTAACCCAATAGTTTTATTTTACTTCACTTCTTGGTCTAGTTGGTGTGGTTGCCATAGACAATCACAGTATTGTGATCCTGATCATCCTGGGAGTTTATTATTGGTCTAGAGTATCCCAATAGTTTGTTTTACGTCATCCTACAGTACATCATCGAGAGCAACCACACTTTGCCATTGAAAATTGCATCGCTCTCGTTATTATTATTAAACCAATGTAAAGTAGAGTAATTTACATAAGCAAATAATAACTACATTGGAACACAGGTTATTGTTTTTTTTCCTGAAAAGTAAAAACAGTTTTGCACATACAAGGTCTCCTCACAGACGGAAAACGATAAACCAAGTTCCGTTCTGGCTTAAATGCGGCTTGCACCTTTTCCTAGTTCTGTTCACAGTGGCACAATTGGATCCTGCCACACGCTACAGGCTCCTACAGTACAGTATTTACATCTCAAAGAAGCCGTTAAGCGCTAAGCGTATCGGCTACAGTATTATGTAGACACGAATGAGCAGAGCCATCTGGCTTGGCATTCGGGGTGTATATTGAACATTTAAAAATGGACGAGGGCCAACTGAACCTATATTCCCAAATGTCGTCCCCCCACCTTTTTGCTTCAGTGAGACTGCGGGTCTGGTCCAGGCTTGTGCGGTGTTCATGACCAAGGGAAGGCTTTGTACTAAGGACCCCCCCCCCACCACCTCCTCCTCCTCTCCACCCCCCTACGTTCGAGTTCCCCCCATTTGATGCTAACTCTAAAAGTCTGACCATCACACGCCTGGGTGCACATGTGTGAGGCGCGTCGGGGCTTAGCCGTGTGCGTGGCGCGCCTGTGTGCGCGCCGCCACACGCACAACTGGCCGCAGTAATATGCCGTCCACACCCCACCTACAGCCGCTCGACCCCATCCAATTACTGTGTGTTTGTGAGAAAGAGCAGGACACACGTCAAAGTGGGAGAGAGAGAGAGAGAGCGCGAGTGCGGCAATAAAACACAAATCAGGGGCCAATCGACCTTCTCTCCTCCCCAACCCCACCCCCCACGAAACATCTGACCAACGCATTAGCATCAGGGGCGGATCTAGGCATGGGCAGGGGGGGGGGCAATGCCCCCCTAAATGCCCTCTGACTGCCCCACCAAACACAATGTCATGCAAAACGACCCAAGCTATTTCAATTGCTTAATTTTTAAAATGATTTCAAACACTACTACTACTACTGCTACTACTAACTAACTACAGCTGTGGCACCACTAAACCATCAGCATTTCATCATTGAGAACAGAAAACTGTCTGAGTCAGACCTTTAGCTTTAGGCATGCTGCGTGTCTGTTGAACCTTCAACAACATCTGATGTTATTATTGATTGCTTTACTTGCCAAATAAAAGTCTTTTAACCAAAAATGGTTTGGGTACGACTTCTTTGCGCCACGGGCGCAATGAAGTCGCCCCCATACCATTTTCTCTTGCCCCCCCAATTGGGAAATGTTATATCCGCCCCTGATTAGCATCCATGCCGGCCTGGCCGCGTTTTCTCTCGCAATCGCCCGCCTGCCCCGTCGTTGATTTGCATGACTGACTCGCGGGTCCCCGCACTGCTGCCGATGCCCTTCCCCAAACCCTTCTGACACACACACACACACACACACACACACACACACACACACACACACACACACACACACACACACACACACACACACACACACACACCTCGACCACCACCCCAGCCACCACCACCACCACGCACACCTTTTAATTTTTTAGTGTCATCTGTGTTTCATCATCGCTGTTGGGCAGATACTTTGTATCTCTGTATTTGGGTATCGTATGCCCTCCTAAATTGGCTATGATGAGGCACCAAAATGAAAAAGGCCAGGTTCAAAGTAGTCTCAGTTCTTTTTGTCTTTTAGATTTGTTTTAAATATTAAAGGGATATTTCTCTCTCACACACACGCGCACACACACGCGCGCACATGCACACACACGCGCGCACACACACACACACACACACACACACACACACACACACACACACACACACACACACACACACACACACACACACACACACACACCCCTCAGCATTATCTGAACACTCCAGTTACTTGTAAGTATTTTTTTTTTTTTTTTTTTTTTTTTTTGATATTATGTGAGAATTTTCATGTAGTGTTCTCATTTATTTTTAAAGTCACCAGAAAAAAAAACATTGGGTGTTTTTGATGAATTGGTTATGGTTAAAATGGAAGTTTTAAGTTATAGTGGTTTTGTATATTAAGGGGGCGAGGCAGCTAAAATGAATATCAAATATCTAATGACTGAATCTGTCTGTGGTGTTCACATGAGCCTGAGAGTGATAAAATGTTTTCTTGAAAGTGAAATATCCCTTTAACAAGAGCTTTGTGGATAAATAACAACTACATCATATCCACTGGAACAGATGGTCTTTTTTTCCCTCCCCACATTTCCTGCAAAGTAACCGCGTTGGGGGGAAGAAACGCTTTACCCCGACTGTGACAATTTATAAAAGAGAGCCTTTGATTTGTCCCCGATTTAGTTTTTGTTCAATGTTTTCACATATGAAAACGTTACTTCAAATATCTCAAGTGGAAAAGATCAATGCGATAAAACAAAAAAACGTGCCCCCACGCCGTCCCCAGTGTAATATTAGTTCCATTCATTCTTTGTATAAATCTGTATGATAGGTCTGATATATCGTATTTTGTTTAATGGACATTTTGATTGTCTTAGTTCCCCCAGAAAACACACACACACGGAGCGATAGAAACAGAAACACACACAAGCGATGGAACGCGCGCAGGGTCCGCGGGGAGCCCTGTTACACGCTTTACTTGTTTAAAAAGGCCACTGCAGTGGCTGAAAGAAGTTGAAATACATTTAGGAATTCCTGGGCTGCCTTCAATAAAGGAGCCCTTAATGAAAACCATTGGAGGACGGGGGGGGGGTGCGGGGGTATGGGGGGGGGTGGCGGGGCGTCCGAATAAAGTGTTACACCAGCTGTTTTCTCTGATGTGTGTGTGGTGTGTCGTAAAAGGTTGGTTTGTGGGGGAGGTGGGCCGGGGGTTGGGGGAGTGCGTGGTGTATGTGTGTGTGTGTGTGTGTGGAGTGTACCGCGGCCCTCGATGTTAATGGACTGAAGCGGGTTTGTCGAGGAGTTCAAAGTGGCGCGCGCAAGTGTGGAGGAGGGAGGAGACGGAGGGAGGGAGTGGGGCAGTCAGTCACCGTCGTCCCTGAAAAAACGGTCAGAGATTGTCACCGTCGGGGTCCCGGGCAACACCAGACGTCCGTGCGGACTCTTATACGGGCCTGCAACGCGGGGAGTTACAACTCCGACCGAGAGTTAACTGGATGTTGTCTGGATAGCTCAGTAAGTAGAGTGCCAGACTTTGGAACACAAGGTTGTGGGTTCAAGTCCCACTACTGACAATACAAAGTGTGAGACTCCAAGAACCCTGTCCTGCTCCCACAATTACATGATGCATTTCTACTGGGCGATGGTGGCTCAAGGGTAGAATCACTGGATGATAACCTGCAAGGTTGCCGGTTCGAACCCGGGCTCCCCCAGAGTTAGTGTCGATGTGTCCCTGAGTAAGACACTTAACCCCAAATTTCTCCTGATGTGCTGGATGTGCCTTGCATGGTTTCCACGCCATCAGTGTATGAATGTGTGTGTGAATGGGTAAATGTGATGCATAATCTATGTAAAGCGCCTTGGATAAATGCACCATTTACCATTTCAATGCAGAGGATTGTTTACTGCAGATTGGAATAATAAATAATAATTCTATGTGTACAGTATACCAAGGGTTTTCAACAAATGGTCTGGGGACCACCAGTGGTCCCTGAGAAGATTCCAGGTGGTCCCCAGGCTAAATGATCTGTGTGTGTTGACTATTTTGTTTCCCCAAATCCAGCCTGGAATTGTGGGCAAAAGAAATCTTTAGTTTGGGGGTCTGTGGGGCTAAAATGTCATCAAATGGTGGCGCGTGGCTCAAATGCTGAATAAACAGTGGGCCCCGGTGTGAAAAAGGTTGAAAACCACTGGTATGTACAGTAATTCACACACACTGCACATTGCACACACCTTAGAGGCATGGCCAACATAGCCCTTTATTAACGATGCATCGTGACTCCTCATGTTTCACTTCTTGGGTGAAAGTCCACAGGATGAGAACTGCTGAGATTACAGATGATGGCGTGAGCTGAGACATGATGACTCATTGTCTGGAATACAACTTTTACTATATTTAATCACACTCACACGCACCTACATGCACACACACACACACACGCACATACACACACACTTCTTTCCACTTACATTGTCCACTCCTTGCTTTTCTCTCGCTTCAACTTGTCGCCTCTCCCATCTGGCCGGACCGTTCGTGATCACCCCCCTACCCCCCAAACACACACTCACACACACACACACACCCCTACTAATACCTCTACTCTCCTAAGTCCCATTAAACGCGTCTGGATCATAGCAGACATCTTGGTCAGTGTCTGAAACAACAAACAGTCCACATTGGAGTGATGACTCACTACTACTGGTCCCTCAGACACGGACAAGCTGCTGCTGCTCTGGTTCTTTGGTCTGTGTTGTTCTCCACACTAACATTTACGACAGACACAAAGATACCAAACTAGTATAAAACGATGTTTTACGCCTGTCAGCGAGTCATACTGTTCGATTCCATTGATCGCTATGCTTGTCTTTAGGCGTGGCGTCCCGAAGGGTGAGAATCCTGGAAAGGTCTAGACAATTTTGTTTGTATAGCACATTTCAGCAACTAACCGCCTTCGTGCCGACTGCAAGGATTACGTATATGTGCATATGCCATGGCTTTCACGTTTGAAACACTTATTTTGAAGTGCCGGATCTCCGAAACCGGATGTATGATGACGTTGCTCGTGTTTATGGCCATTCTGCCCCTAGCCCTCTTGTGTAACAACATCCAGATCACGGGTCCCGGATGTTCCGCTGTCGCTCATTGGAAATGACTGGTTCGACGCAAATATGGACATTGAGGGGTAGAAGAGATAATGGGCAGGAGGGTCATTTGTTTTTTTTTTTGGTTTTTTATTCAAAATGTCCGTGCCCAGTTTGTCCCAACAAAATGACGATCGGCAAACACTGTTTTTGGATCAAAAGATGGGCTAAAGAATGGAATGAATTAATCTTCATGTTCCTCAAGTTCAGCGCAGGGGACGGCAAATGTATTAAGTGTGCTTTTCTGTACTATTTAAAGGAAAAACATATAAAAAAGTGTTAAAAAAAGAACACACACATAACGGTCTGGACGGACTGAAACAATTTATTTCATTACAAGCAGAAAATCGTGTGGTGAGAGAAGGGGATTGGAAACTGAAGACTGAAGGTCAGATTTGTGCTTTCATGTGAACTCTGTGGTTACAGTCATGCGTGTCTCTTCCCACCTGTCCAGGTAACGAGGAGCTGGTCAACAGGCTGTTGTTGGATGCTGGCATCACCAACGAGCTGATCAAGACCTGGAAGGCCACAGAAATGCAGTAAGTCCAGCATAAGTCATGCATGTGCGTGTGACAGGTGGGTTGAGCTTGAGATGAGTTTACACATGAAATCAAATTTGAATTACTGTAATCTTTACGCTCTCAAAGAGTTACACCCGGTTAACCAACTTTCCATCATTTTTCTGGGGACCACCTGGAACTCTTTCAAGGACCACTGGTGGTGCACTGGTTGAAAACCTCTGTCGTAGTAGATAGTAGGTACTTGTACCGGCACAGTTTATTGAGACAAAGGCTGCGGAACGTGAGGCGCACTAGGGATAAATACACACAGGTTGCACTTGGAATACTAGAGAAATAAACGACTAGGAACAAATGAACATGGGCCAGCGGCATAGACCTCAGGTAACACCTTTACAACTCACACACAGGGATGGAAAAGCATTCTTGCCACAATAAACTGAGCACGACTATGCTTTATGCATGCTGTGTGCCTGTTGCAACTTCAACAACTGATGTTATTATTATTGATGCTTACTTGCCTAATATACTGTAAGTCCTGTAAGATATAAATCTTGTCGGCCACAGAACACAGAACTGGCCGCCCTCGTGCCAGTTTCGCCTGTCCCCCCAATTGGGAAATGTTACGTCCGGGCCTGAGTTGAACCTAAGTACAACATGGAAATCAGTAAACTGTAAAATAATACAAGAAAACAAGGAGATGAAACCCACCGTTTGCTCCACTTTGCCATGGTTCTCTGCCACATCCGAGAGCGCTAGGGCAAACCAAACCTCTGCCCTACAGTGCCAATGTCGTTGGCTTCATAAAGAGTTCCGGCTGTTGTTTTCTGCGGTGCAAGGGAACAAATTGAAATGTGGCCTCGACCACTCGTTATCCGGTATTTGGTAATGAATGTCTAAAGAGGGCAAATCTGACACAGATGGTTCGAGGGACTAGTAAATGTCACCCCGGCATAGTGGCCCGCTCCATATTGTGTGTGTGTGTGTGTGTGTGGGGGGGGGGGGGGGGGGGGGGGGGGGCTGTAGTGGCAGTGCCACAGCTACAGGTGGAGAGAGAGACCACCATAGAGGGCTGGACCACCCATACTTTAATATATATACAGTACATATACATATGTAGCAACTCATAATGTAATAACTGGTCATAATGTAATAAAAACTGATGCAATAAAAATAAATGCAATAAAAATAGTGCAATAAAAAAAATAGTGCTTCTTAGTTCAAATATTGTTATGCGATTAATTGAGATTAATTAATTACAAGGCTTCAAATTAATTAGATCAAAAAAATTAATCGAGTCCCACCCCTGTTAAAAGTATATGCTGTGTATATGAGTACTTCTTCCATCACTGGTGTCATGACCTCTTCCTCTCTGTCTTCCAGGCCTGGTGTTGCTGCCAAGTTTGTTGCCACCGACGGAGGGATCACACGAATCTACCCCAAAGGGTACGAACGGGCGTATGGGAGCTTATTAACCACCTGAACCCCTACACTCACGTCAGGGGCGGATTGGCCATCTGGAGTACAGGGAGTTTTCCCGGTGGCCTGCGCCACCTAGTGGCCTGGACAAGATCCAAAATGCACTAGTGGCACTTCCAAAATGCACTAGAATGTGCTAGATGCTCGCCTGGAACATACAGATCAAAATGACTGTTAATCTTCTACATTCCCTAGTTGTGTAGACTAAGTTGGGCTAATTCACATGATGAATATTTTAACTCTTGAGGGTGTAAAAATGAAACCAAATGGACCCGCAAGGGTCCATTTGGTTTCATTTTTACGCTCTCAAAGAGTTACATCTGGTTAACCAGCTGCCCCACCCCCAGGGTGGCCTGGCAAAGGCAAAATTGTCCCGGTGGGAAAATATGTGCCAATCCGCCCCTGACTCACGTTGACCACAGTCCGTCTGTTTTCTTTGGTTTCTTTCTACAAGAGCCACAGTGCGTCTCAGCTTGTAGATTGCCTGATGTTGATTTCACCACATGTTTTTATTTTTCATGCTACAGGGGTTCAAGTGTTTGTTTGTTTTTTAACAGCCTTGAAAGGACTAGATCTTTGGATAATGAACTAGAAAGGTGTGCTCAGCAGGGCGCCAGGTCCTTGCCCAGAGGCATGCCCTAATCATCTTAATAATGATAGAGTTGTATGCTTTATAATTATTACCTACAACCATGAAACAGTACAGCGCCATGTCATTACCAGTT
>CM076987.1:19278954-19316454 GCA_039105355.1 Benthosema pterotum
CTCCGGGCTCCGTCCTAATCAGGGCTGGGTGTGCGCTGGATAAATCAGTCCCCCTCTGAAGTCTGGCAGCGGCACTAAAACCCAGGGACCTGAGGTCTTGTTTGGAGAAGGCCGTGTGCTCTCAATCATATTACCTACAGGAGCAAACCCCCCCACCTCCCCACCCAGCGCGCGCGCGCGCGCACACACACACACCTCTCCATCTCCCCCTTTCTCTTTCTTTCGCTTTGTTCCTTCTCTGTCTCTCGCTCTCTTTCCTAGAAACGCTCTGTCAGAAAAATGAAAAGTCCTTAAATTTTACTGGACAAAATGATTGGCAATAATTGCAGCAGGGGCGAGTCAAAAGTACAATATTTAGCTCGGAGATTATAGTGGACTATAATTAACAAAAGGATAGGAAGTGCTCAAGTAAAATAATAGCACCTCAGGACTGGTGGTTAAGTAACTCGAGTTAAGTAAAGCTACGTTCTTGAGTAAATGTTCCTCCATGGCCGGACCTCTTCCACTTCTCTATCTCAGGTTTGTCTCTGGTTTCTGGGTCTCTCTGTGTGTCAGGGCCCGCGCCGCCCCGCAGGGACCCTGCAGACAGCCAGCATGGGCCGTGAATGTTAATTCATTATTTGTGTTATTGCAACGGGGGGAAAGGAGAGACGGGCTCCCCGCACCGCACGGATGGGAAGATTTTTATTTCTTTTGGACGTCGTAATAGGAGGGGTGGCGGGGTGGTGGTGGGGGGTTTACTGTACTGGGGGAGGGGAGGAGAAGGCGGCTGTTAAGTGTGGAAGTAGAAGAGGATTGTCTTTGTTTTCTCGACTCCTTTACGTTCTGGTACTTACTTGTACGTACATGTATAAGTGTACTGTGCACACTACGCTTATGTACATCATGCAAACAGGGGCACAGAGAGTTGTAAGTTATATATCAATATATCATTCCCTTGTGGGCACACGTAGAGTGCACACACACACACACACACACACGCTCATGTCACACCTCTAAGACGTCTAGACAAACCACTTCCCACAAATTTACGGCGGCATTGTGAACCGTGTTAATCAGATTATGCTGCAGTCCATCATCCCAGTTCTGTGCGTCTGATTTACCGAGTGTGCGGGTGCTCATGTATGTATATTATGTGTGTGTGTGTGTGTGTTTGCGAGAAGCACTGCCTGCGTGCCTGCCTTGTGGACACCACGTGCTCAACGTGTGCACTGTGCATGTCGGCCCGCTATGCACAGGGGTTTGCCAGAGACCGAACTGATTTAAGATGAAAGCAGGCGGGGAGGTTTCTAACCACTCCATAAAGTAGAAATATTGAGGAAATCCTCAGTCAATTACATTAACAATGTGTGTTTCTAAAGGGGTCTCGCGGCCCGCAGAACAATCAGGCCTTTGTCACCCAAATCACCTGCACTACAAAGTTCTTTCATTTAGGACTCTCACAGGTGGTTTAGAGTGTGTGTGTGTGTGTTCGCGCGCATGTGTGTGTGTGTGTGTGTGTGTGTGCTCACGCTCATGTGAGCATTTGCATACAGTACAACATATATCGTACAGTACAACCGTACCAACCATGTGCACAGTTTGATTGTAAAAAAAAAAGGGGGGCGGGGTGTCACACTCATGTGAAGTGAGCGGCACTCTTAGCATCATACATCATCACATCACACACATCAAGCTCAATCGAGGTCTATGATCAGACACGGGTGTGTGCACGAAATGAGCACAAGCATGACAAAGATCAATGGACGCCGGGAGACAACCCCCTTTTGTGACACACATGCTTCAGTGCAGAGCACAAAACTCTGGTCCTGTTGAAAATGAACTGGAGGCGCGATTTATTACTCCCCATCTGTAAAGCCCTTAAGTCTTCTATAAAAATATAAACACTGGATCGGGAAAATCGGTACCGGCAGATATTAAAAATCACATGATTAGAATCACGATCATTGATCAAAATAATTGATTTTGGCTAAAAAGTTGCCTTTATTACCTTTAAGCATTTTTATCAAACACATCAGACATTTGGGTCCTAAATTAATTTACACTTGCAACTCAGTTTGACCAAAACCATGCATAAAACATGTCCCCAAAGCCATATAAACATGAATGGGAGGAGGGGGTCTCAAAAGTAGTGATAGATGGATGGATGGATTCCCTCCGTTCCCCTCCCAGCCAAACCCAACCATGTGTGTTTCTTTTACGCACAGACGACATGAGAAACTGTCTGAAAATAAGCGTGTGATTGTAAGTTGCACAACAAAGCGTGTAATCCACATTAATTCCACCCATTTTCAATATTTTTCTGAGTGTACAAATGTGAACTAAATGGACCCTAGCGGGTCCATTTGGTTCCATTTGTACACTCTCAGAAAAAAGGGCTCTCAAAGGATAATCATTAACATGGTGAAACACAACTTGATGATGTCATCAAGATGTATTTCACCATGTTAATGATTTTTTTTTCAGGCCTCCATTTCTAGGAAACACAGAATGGGGGGAACTTTTTATCATGTCCACACAACTGGCTCCATTTTCGTTACCATTACCGTTACCATCATTTCTTTACTATTTTGAAAAACTTTTTGGAATAGTTCAATGTGCCAATCTATTGACACATTGTGAACTTGTAGACTGGCCATTTAAACCATTGAAAAATGTTCTTTTTTTAATAGTTTAAAAGGCGAAGAAGTTAAGGGATAAGAGGCAAAGAAGTTAAGGGATAAGTGGTTTAGCGGTGACGAAAATGGAACCCACCGTCTCTAAGGTATATTAATGACATAGTAAAACGTGTTTGTCTCTGTGCGTGTCATATAAACTCCAGATCGGTCGCTTCTTCGGCGTGATCGACCCCGTCCTGATGACCCAACTGGTGAACATGAGTCTGTTCACCTCCAAGAAGACCTTCGACTACCAGTCTCTGTGTGACCCAGTCAGGGAGAGCAAGGCCGCCGCCGGCCTGAGGTCCGTCTACGTGGTGAGTTAACATCATTGTGTCCAGTCTAGATTTCTAACATAATATTCAAAGATTTGCACCACGTTTTCACGATTTTTCAAAAATAGCAGAGATACAAGCTCATAGCGCGCCACTCGGTGGCGCGCTATGAGCTTGTAGATCTGCTATTTTTCAATCGTTAAAACATAATGCTTACAACACCAAAAGGCGTTCAGTACACTAAGGGTTCACATCACTGTTATCACGTTGCACACTGGGGGGGTGAGGCCTGGTACGCTTGGAGCTAGTACAAAACATTACATCAGTGCTTTTCAACTTTTTGATACAGGGCCCACTATTTTTCAGCATTTCAGCCACGGCCCACCACTTGATGACACTCTTGCCCCACAGACAGCAAAATTATTTTTGCTTTTGTCCACATTTTCAGTCTGGATTTTGGAAACAAAACAGTCAAACATGCAGACCAAAATGACCATTAATCTTCTACATTCTCTAATTGTGTAGACTTGGGCTGATTCAGATGTTGAATATTTTAACTCTTGAGACTATAAACATGGAACCAAACGGACCTGCAAGGGTCCATTTGGTTTCGTTTTTACGCTCTCAAAGAGCTATATCTGGTTAGCCAACTTTCCATCATTTAGCCTGGGGACCACCTAGAACCCTCTCTAGGAACACTGGTGGTCCCTGGGCCACTGTTTGAAAACCACTGCATGAGAAGCTCTGTCTCCAAGTTGTTTTATTTGCACTCCGGCCCAGAAAAGACATTTCACCTATCAGTGGGACTGTTAGAGTCTCTGTGGGGAAACATTGGGGAACCGTTTCCATGTTTTCTGGAGTTGACCTTCTGTGGTTCCATTGTGGAGAAATGTCCACACAGTGTCCTGGAAGCAGTCTTTGGGGCCGACATTCCTTTTGATTTCATTAAACCATGTACCTTGCAGTCCTGGAAGTACTTCAAGTACTGCAAAACAAGATCAGTATTTACTGAGGGTATTGCTAGTGGCATCCAAAAAGGTGTCTCCCACTAATAATGTTATAACAACTATAAATTAATGGATTGCTTTAAAGGGACATTTCACAGTTTTTGCACAGAAAAAAAAAAAAAAATAGAAGATTTAGAACGCTTTTCTGAGGCTCTTTATGTGTGTGATATGCGGTTTTAGATATTTTAGGTTTTAACAGTGAGTCCAGTGTCTCTGATGTCATCGGCACTACTTCCTGAACTACATTTCCCACAATTCTATGGTGCGCTGCACCTCCCTGTGGATATGGAGGAGGGCTGCCTTACTGAGACAACATGTAGTCCAGGACAGTGGGCTGACTGCTAAAATCTAAAATATATAAAACCACATATTACATTACACACATAAAAAACCCAGGACCCAGTGTTCTAAATCTTCTAAATGTTATTAACATATATTTGTTGGCAAAAATTGTGAAATGACCATGGAGAGAATTACATTCAAGGTTAGAGGCCAGACTGAAGTCTTTACAGATGGTTGGTAAAGGTCAGGGGTCAGCAACCTGCGGCTCAGGAGCCGCATGCGGCTCCAGAACACAGAACTAGTGGTTCAGTGACTGTAGCATTATTACATACACACACTGGGGTGATCCACACCAAAATAATATAAACATTTCAGTCACCCAAAACGGTTTGCGCTGTCTGACAGTTGCCAGTTAAAGTAGCACTTGGCCATGTCAAAAAAGCCCAGCAGTTATCAGAGGTGGAGCTTTCAATCTGAACCACCCAGTTTCAACAGTTTACTCAGTTTACTATGTCATTAATATACCTTAGAGATGTTGTTTGGACTAGAAATGGAGTTCTGTAAAACTCCTTTATTTTTTTTTTAGAAACTCCATTTCTGAAGAAAGGTTGTGTTTCACCATGTTAATGATTTAGCTTTGAGGACCTTTTTTTCTGAGAGTGTGCAAATGGAACCAAATGGACCCGCCAGGGTCCATTTGGTTCACATTTGCACACTCTCAAGAAAAAAATAAAATAAAATGCGGCTCCAGACAGATTTAGAATTTAATTTTGGGTTGAAAATGGCTCTTTCAACATCTTGGGTTGCCGACCCCTGGTATAGATGGATTATTATATACCTGTACCACGAGGCCCGACTTTGACTTGAACCCACAACACACGCTGTCAGGCGAGGACCTATAATGTACCTGGGTTATTTTTTATTTTATTTCTTTTTTTATGAGAAAAATCCAAAAACTTTCAACAACAATGTTCCAAAATAGCAGATATTTACAATGTTACACGCTGTCAGCTTGTATATTGGCTGTTTTTGATCCAGGTTTCACGCGTTAAGCAACAATTTCAATCTGGCGTCCCCATTTTGGGCATGTCATTCTAGTGTGCGAGAGTATGTGGGCACAAGTGTGTGTGTGTGTGTGTGTGTGTGTGTGGGAGAAAGAGGGAATCTCAGCTTTTGGCAGTTGTAAGGAGGACACACACACACACACACACACACACACACACACACACACACACACACACACACACACACACACACACACACACTGTTTGTGTGTTTGTGTGTACACACAAACACATAGTTCTGCATGTTCACATAAGAACATGAGACTAGTTTATACACACTAGAAGAGTCACAGACCACCTCTGTTGTTCTCTCTATCTCTCTCTCTCTCTCTCTGCCTTGCTCTTAGTTTCTGACACACACACACACACGCACACACACACACACACACACACACACACACACACACACACACACACACACACACACACACACACACACACTTACACACACACACACTCACCAGGGAGTTGTAAATCATGATCGGACAGATGAGAGGGGAAGTAGCAAGGATGGTGAAAGCGTTAGAGTAAACTAAGAGTAACAGTAGTGAGGCTCCCACTTCATGACATACTGTACAGAGACGCTGTACTATAATATAGACACGGAAAGTCTTCATTTCACACTTCTCAGTCTTGACAGTGGTTTCAAACAAAACCAAATGGACACTCAATGGCGCTCACAATCACAATCAACGCTAATGATTTCACCGTGTGAACGCATGCTCAGTCTATGCTCGATATACTTCCAGCTGCGCGCCTTGATCCGGGTTCTGAGCGGGCTTTTAGCGGAACCTGTTGGCAAAGTCTGACAACGTTAAACTCAATAGTAGATGATGTTTTCCGTTGTTGAACAGGAGGCCTTTAAACTTGTGTCAGGGAGAGCGTTCACAGGTGAGAACGCACATTCCTGGTGGGTTGTTTTTGTTTTTTTTCCCCGAAAGTCGGGAAGTGTTCCTCCTCTTCTCCAAAGTACGAGGAGGTGAGATGAAAGGCCGCTAAAACCGCCAAACGCCGCCAAACAACCGATACAGCTGATCAAAGACGCTGACGATAGCCAGCGTTTCGCTCGATAACGCGGTCGGTTGACAACTCTCGGGTGAGTCAACGCGCCGTCACGCGGAGCAAAAAAGGACTCGGCCCCGGTTCACCCAAAACGAGGCCCTCGCATGCTAACCATAATCAAAACAACATGCTGGGGACTTTTATTCAAACTGATTCTGTCTCGCCCCCCCTGCACCCCTCTCCTCCTCTCTCTCTCCCTCTCTCTCTCTCTGGTCGTTTGTTTGCGTACACCAGCATCTGTTGTAGAGCAATGTAGGCTAATTTCCTCTGAGAGATGGATAGAGAGACTGAGAGGCGGAGAGGGGGACAGACAGACAGACAGACAGACAGACAGACAGACAGACAGACAGACAGGGAAAGAGAGATAGAGAGGGGGTGTGTCGGTGAGAGTTTGGCAGGCAGTGGACAGCGTGCTCACACTGCCAACATAAGCAGGATGTTACAACTGACCTGAAGTCGTTGCAAGCTCGCGTACAACGCATTGTGGAAGAAGAAGAAGAATTTGATTTCGTGGCATCCGTTTTATGTGCTTCTCTTATGTGCCACGAATGTGATGTTGTCGGGCCTTCTTGACACCAAGAATGTTTCACCAATCCGCATTTGCTTGTGTTTGTCTCCCCCAGCCCACTATAGCGGACATCCTGAGCGTCGGTTGGTGGGCCACGGCGGCAGCATGGTGAGTCAATGTTTGTCCCCCTGGTTAAAGATTGGATGGAGAACTTTTCCTGCAAGATCAGAGTAAAGTTAAAGGTCCCTTGTGGAATGCAACGTTTTCCTTGTTTCCCTTAACTCTTTAAGAGCTGAGTGGGTATATATACGTCGTTGTAGAACAGCGCCACCTGGAGGCTAAGCTCATACATATACGTCGTTCAGACATTTATCATTCAATCATATTTTTTTCAATTAAAACCCAAGCTGTATGCATTAAATCCCTAATGGGGCTGTAGTATACTGTTGCTTTAAGGCCCTGATGACATCACAACCAATACTCCGCCCCCCTACCCATTTTTTTCCCTGCTTTGAGGAAGTAAACACAAGGAGAGACAGCTGGACGTAGCAGAGCCTTAGCACTCGTCAGTCCCCTGCACTCTCTCTCTCTCTCTCTGCTCTTAGCAAAACAGCATTGTGAAGCGATCGCTTGTTTTTTTTTTTCATCAAATGCAAGAGGCTATTTTACTTTAGTCATCTGGACACAGTGTGACTGCACTCGCATGGGGATTGCATTCTTTCTTTCTCTATTTCTCTCTCTCTCTCTCTCTCTCTGTCGGAGGCAGAGGGGCGTTATGGAAGAGCAGTCAGGCAGGCACCTGCAGCTCGCTAATGATCGTTAGGAAAATCTGGGTCGTTCGCGCGTGTGTGTTGTGTGTGTGTGTGTGTGTGTGTGTGTGTGTGTGTGTGTGTGTGTGTGTGTGTGTGTGTGTGTGTGTGTGTGTGTGTGTGTGCGTGTGCGTGTGTGTGGTCTTCAAGTTATGCTACGCTAAACGTCTTTGCAAAGAAAGCACAACAGCCCCCCCCCCTCCCACACACACACACACACACACACACACACACACACACACACACACACACACACACACACACACGCACGCGCGCGCGCGCGCGCACACACACACGTGCGCACACACACGTGCGCACACGCAACAGATCTGAGGCATTTCTCTGACTATTGCAGGGATTCTGACATAAAATCCCCAATAATTGGTGAACTATAGATGGCATATTTTTTTTTCTTTTTTCTTATTGGAGCAGAGGGTGTGCCCTTTCATATGGTATATGGTTTTTTATATATTACTGTCAACATAATTATATTATATAGACCTGAAAAATATTATTCCATAAATGATATGGTGTTGGCCCACAACGCAAGTTGAATTCAAATGACAATTACAGACGAACGGAAGATGGGAGGAATGTAATTTTTTTTTCCCCTAAAAATGGACAAATAGGGCTGTCAATCGGTGTATAGCATGTACAATATCTTTATTTGGTTCATATATATATTTGTCTGTCAATGTCTCTATACAATGTATTTTTACAAGACTGCTCATGTCTCTATAGCATTCAAATGGCAATAAGTCCTGAACGATAGGTGGTATAAATGATTTTTTTTTTTCTTGTGAAAGCAGCGAGTGTGCTCTTTCAGACGGTATATGGCATGTAAATGTCGCTATAGGACTTTGTTTTTTATTGGCCTTGTTTTAAATTAGTGACATCCCTAGTGACATCACTCAAAATGCTTAGCACAGTACTTCCACCTGTTTTCCCAGAATGGTTAGCTCTCAAAGAGTTAAAAAACGAAACAAAACACAGTAGCCCGTCTGTGACCTTTTTAATGTCACGAACCCTAGACAACAAACGACGGGGTAAACGGTTAGGTAAATAAGAGTCCAAAGAAACCAAACGACGTGCTTGGCAGAGACTAGGTTACCAGGTAAACATCCAAACCTGCCATCTGTCCAAACAACATCTAAATCACATCAGTGGCCTTCAAACATTTTCATGTCAAGATCCACCCCATCCCCCCCAAGACCACGGAACCCTATTTTGGAAAGATTCGGTGCCAAATAACCCCCGGGGGTAAAAGATGGGTAAGCATCTGCCACACAAAGGGGTAAAAGATCGTCCTATTTGTCTTTATTGACGCGACCTTCACGCATTCTCTCACGCGAGATAATGGCGGCATCCAAGTGTTCCCCATTTTCGCTCCTCATATGGGGGACCCCCCGTCGAAAACCCTCCATGATCCCTGGGGTTCTCCCAGTACAGAATCCCCGACTTGAGAGAGCCGGGCCACGGATGTAAATAACATTCTTAAGCATTTGTGGTCGGGGGGGGGGGGGGCAGAGTGTATAATGTCTATCTAAATAACACAACAGTATGTGAACAAGTAACCGACATTACATCTGCATAGTATAACTAGCGTCTATCAGCGCTGGTTGAATAATGAGCCGCAGCACTTTGTTCTAAAATTAGAACCAGCGCGGAGCATTGTCTGTAAGGGTTTTTAATGGCTAGCGTGGGCTCCCAGGAAGGCAAGGGAAGGATCCCACATGATCTTTTCCTTCGTCGTGCTCCCCCTCGGTCTTGTCCTGAATGTCAAAGGCAGGACCGAGGAGTGCCTGCCATGGGGATGGTTTGGTTGTTGTTTGTTAACAATGGAGAGGGCCCCCGGTTTCATTCAAAGGCGCACTCTGAAACATTTGGTTTGGTACACAAGGGTTTTAATTACCAAATCTGTCTGTCTCACGACAAACCGCAGATGAAAATCTGTTGTGAATGTAGTTTTGACCCCATATTAGTACTTGGCAGACTGCTGTGATTTATGAGGCCGGCTGCTCCCTTTCCACTTGGAATAAATCCCCTCCTTTTTGTTTGGTTCACAGGTCAATACTGCAGCAGCTGCTGGTCAGCCTGACGTTCCCCAGCGTCCTGGAAGCAGGTGAGATCGTCTTTATCGTCCCCAGGCCGAAGGGTGTGGACGGCGTGTATCTTATGGGTTTTTTTTTGCCCTGTCTGTCCACTTTGCGGTCTCGCCAAGTCATGCACGCAGTGTTGCCAACTTGGCGCATTTGTCGCTATATGTTGATTTTTTTACAGGCCCCCCTATAGCGCCAAGATTAGTGGAAAAACTCCTGGCGGAAAATCTAGTGCTTTTTGCTGGTGAGTTGGGCCGAAATCTGTTGACAGGGGCCCTGATATAAAACCCCTGTTTTCCTCCATTCCTCCTTCCTTCCTAGAAAGGACCTTTGGTAACCAAATGGACCCTTACAGATCTGTAACTCTTGAACTATAGCTCTTGAATGTAAAATGAACTGTACCTCTTGAGTTAAATTATATTTAAACATCTGAATTAAGCCATTTTCAAGAATCTACTCATTTAGAAAACGTAGAAGAATTGCTACTTTGACCAGTTAGGAGTTATTTCTCCTAACTTAGTGCGAGAGAGACTAAACTCAACATCAAATTGTGGTCCTCTGCGGCTAAAATGCATGATATGAAAAGCGCTGAAAACCACTGCTCTAGCGCATTCTACTGCATTTTGGAAGTGCCACTAGTGCATTTTGGATTTGGCAACACTGCATGCATGACCTTGTGCCAAATTCCTTGTGCGTTCTGCAAGCAGGGCAAGGAGGACACTTTTTAATACTTTTCACTACTCCCCCTTGTGACCAAAAAATGTCTCTGACCTCCGAAGATTTGGGATTGCACAGCTTTTATTCGAAGCCAGACCGACAAAATGTATCTGTCAAGAACGACAAGTGTGCAAAAGATGTGTGGTCAGCGATCAAAACGGCTGAAACAGTCCCTGCGGTCGCCAAATTTGTTTTTATTGAGCTCCAAACACAAAACATAAAACGGAGTGACAAACTCTTCAATGCCAATGCAATAATGGCTTCTCTGGGCTCTAGGGGGGTCTGGAGCGTAGACGGAAAAAAAAACCCTTCAAGTTCATTTCCGATTCCCACCAGTTATCATTTTGTTCAAAGCTCATTTTCCATTCCGATATCGTATCATATTTTCCTACTGAATGCAATTGCCTTTCACAGTAGCCAACAAACACACTCAGCAGCACACGCCTACGTGAGCTTTTCAGATCATCCCTTTTTCACATTATTAAGTGAACGCAAGTGGGTTGAGTTCACAGGTCTTTAGTAAAAATGTCAACTTGGACGGCGCTGCGTTGCGGAGCCTCACACAAAGCCCTCGTGATCCCCCCGTCTTTTGGAGAGGAAGACAAGCGACTACTGGAAGGTTTCTGAAGGCTTTGTCTGAAGTGTTTTTTGCAAGACCAGTGAGCGCCAAGACAGTGATGTCATGTTTGAAGGGGCTTAGGGGCGGCCTCATTATGGAAATGCAATGCTAATGCAATGCTGTTTTCTGCTTACTGTAACAAGACCCTGAAAGGGATTGAGCTTGCCTTTTTTCATGTTTTTTTTTTTTTTCTAAATATATTTTATTTGTATTTATTTAAATCGGGAGGTACATGTCAGGTTATTGTCGCCATTAAGACTTTCATGCTCAAGTCTGTTTTGTCTTCTCTAGCTATAGCCTCGACACCCAGGCTTTCATTTTCGTGCACGTTGCGCGAAAACTGAAAGCCTGGACTAATTTGTTAGCCACGGTGGCATAGAAGTGGGAGGAGTCAACCTTTCGGGGTGGGCGTGGCTCCAAATGATGTGACATAGCACAGCAGTGGAGCGACAGTAGGGGGAGGGGCCATGGATGACGAGACGTTGGTGAGATCAAACCAGATCAGCTCATCTGCCGTCCTGTCTGTGACGGCAGCCCGCCTCCCCTAGGCCAAAATCGTTTCAGGTTAGGCCAGGCTACTCAAGCTAAAAGGTTTGGGAACAATGCCCTGCACTATTTCCCACACTTTTCAAAAATGCAATAAAATATATGTAACAAATAAATAATTACAGAAATGAAATGCATCGCAATTTGTAGCCTGATGTGGCTGGCCTGCGTGCAGCGTTGCCATGTCCGCTTAGTGACTGTACTTGTAAATATTGGTAGTTTGCAGATTGCATTATTTGGGGGGCTTGTTTCTGAAGTGTAGTTGCTTATTTGGGCTCCACAGTCTTACCAGATTTGAGTTATTTTTAGATTTGTTACATATTTACGAAAAGCCCTCGTATATTTACTGTAGTTTGAAAGTTGTGAGCCAGTCGGTATTGTTTTTGTAGACCCAATTGCTTGTTTTTGTCACAATATCTGGCAACACAGTCTGCATGGGTGGCGTGGATGGGAGTACAACAGCCACACCACCACACCACAGTCATGGGTGTGATTCCCATCACACCCAAAACAACGATACATTACAAATTAACGACTATAAATTAACTACTGTATTTTAAGAACTATTTCACATATAGTGAAACTATCCACACGCTCGATCAAACACCAAACTGGAAAAAAATGACCCTAAATGAACATTTCAAAAGCGTTCTAACAATGTTTATCAGGGGAGACATGTGGTTGTCTGTGCACAGAAACAGCGGGTGGGGTTGGCACCGACGGAGACCACAGTACAGTGAAATGGATTGATTAAACGGAAAGACGGAAATCTAAACAAACCGACAAAATGTTTTCTTGCTTTAGAGATTTGGACGATTACAAATTGCGCGGCCTACTGTATGTTTGAGAAACTGCCAGGATGCAATGAGCATGCCGCGGCCGAGCCAGGGCTGTGCGGTTGGTGATGAAAACTATAGATTATTGGGATGCTGGGAAAAATCTCTGCTTTCATTCCACTAGGCACTACAGTATGGACTCTCCTACCAGGGACCAGACTAGTCCAATAGGAACAATACTGTTCGGGAAATCCATATTCCACGCGGTTATACAGTTTATATCATACCCAGAGTCAGTGAGAGTACCCCTTGTACTCGTCTGTCTGTCTGTCTGTCTGTCTGTCTGTCTGTCTGTCTGTCTGTCTGTCTGTCTGTCTGTCTGTCTGTCTGTCTGTCTGTCTGTCTGTCCACAAGGCAGTTTTTGTTTAATCGTTTTTGCAAAGATGTATTCAAAGAATATACATGAGGCACTTTCATCGTGAGAGATGCACATGCATTGAGACAACGAGCTGTGAGTTTAGAGATCGTCTATTTTCATGTATTACTGTGCCGGGTTAATAAGTGGTTGTTTTGTGTGTGCGTACGTGTGTGTTCTCAGTGGACATGGATGATGACTTTGCAGCTTCCATCTCGAAGGAGGGCTGCATCACTGAGCAGACGCAGTACTTCTTTGAGAACTCCGAGAGATCCTTCGGGGGAATGTTCGAATGTCAAAACTGCTCCAGGTGAAAAGACTTTGGTTTTAAACTAACTGACACACTTCAGATCCTACTTGCGTTTAATAATGTACAGTATGTGTGTAGTGGTCACTGTATGGTCTTCATGATAACAACAGCATGTGTTTCTTATTCATTTGTGTTTTTTTTTTCTTATCCTTGATTTGATGAAGAGAGATGCATAAGTATGGGAGTGAAGTGTAATAAGCACTAGTTTAGTTTTGTTGGAACCACATCCAATCACAAACAACATTGCTACAACAGGTAACATCTGGTGGATATTTGAGTCAAGCAGGCTCCTGGCCAGACTGATTTGCGAAGTGACATTTCAGATGCGTGGAACGGAGTGAATCAGGCTGGAACCCAGGTTTAGGGCGCGGAAGAGGAATAGACTTAGGCCATACATGCCGTTTTGTCTCCTGTATGTTGAATCATACAAAGCCGGTGACATCACATAGAGCAGACTCCCTAACGTACCAAAGGCCTCACCGGTGACAAGGCACTGCGGCACAAAAAAGATTTGGGGAATTGGCATAAACCAGTGGTTTTCAACCAGTGGTCCCTGAGAGGATTCCAGGTGGTCCCCAGCTAAATGATGGAAAGTTGGTTAACCAGGTGTAACTATTTGAGAGCGTAAAAATGAACCCAAATGGACCCTACACTGTGGAGCTAAAATGTCATCAAATGGTATCAAAAAGGTTGAAAACCACTGGCAACTGGGGAAAAAAGGGGGAAAGAAAAATAATATACTCTGTAGATCGTCTTGAAAATGGAGGCCAAAGTAAGACCCTCGTGGTGACACGGCGAGCTGGGGGGGGGATAACAGTTCACATGCCATGAACATGACGTCAGGGTACTAGCGCGGACCCTCGTCCTTGGTGTGTGTGTGCGGTGCACAATCGCGCACGACCACGCGTGGCCCGTGTGTGCGCCGGCAGCGCGCGTGCAGTTTTAAGACCCCCTCGTGCCGTCTAATGGACTGCCTGCCCGCACGCTGCGCGCCGTTCCTGCACATTAGCCGCGCACACGTTTTCTTTTTAACGACCCCCATAAAAAGGCAGAGAAAACGCATTTGTGGGGACCTGGCGGTGCGCTGGCTGGGGGGGACATGTGGGTTCCAGCAAAGACCCGCCGGACAGGGTGGCTGGTGGTGGTGCAGGTTGGAGTCGGCGACGAGAAGAGAAACAGAAACAGAACTCGAACGAGGAGATCTCCATCTCCATAAGTCCACATCAGTCGCGTTCCGTCTTGGATCAATGGGACCGACATGGTGTAGGCCACTTTTATGTTCCTGTTTATTTGTTGTAGTGACGACACATTTTTCCATGTTTCGAAAGAAAACAACATCCATGGCTATTGTGAGGAGTATGTTTTGCACTCCATCCGGCCATGTGTGTGTCCGTCCGTCCATCTGTCTCTTACCACCTAGGGCTCCATTTTCGTCACACACTAAACCCCTTATCCCAAACCCCTTATCCTTTTTTACTATTTTGATAAACTTTTTGGAATAGTTCAACATGCCAATCTATTGACACGTTGTGAGCTTGTAGACTGTCCATTTTAACTATTGAAAAATGTTTTTTAAAATAGTTTTAAATACAAAGAAGCTAAGGGATAAGGGGTTTAGCGGTAACGAAAATGTAAGCCCTAATCTCCAAATCGACCATCGACTGGGTCGATGCCAAACACAAACCCTAGATGCTAACGATGAACCTCTGCCCCAGATTTTCTAGAATGGCCTGTTGTAGCGCCACCAGGAGGCTGATATTTGTAAAACACATTATTCCATATTGCTCCTCAGGCTTATGTCCCAAAATCACACAAATTGTTACGCAGAAGCTCTAGAACCATGTGCTCAAGACAGATCTGTCCAATATTTCATATTCCATCTTAATTGTCTATCATCGCCTTTCAAACTTTGCATGATTGGGTTGTTTTGCTGCGTCAGATAATTAATGCAGCAGTGTTTTTTCCCCAATACACATCACAACACGCAAGCTTGTAGATTACCTATTTTGCACAACATTATTCAACAATTTTGCCTCTATTTTGCTGTGTACCGGTTTTTGTGTCCAAAACCGGTACACTTAGGTGAGAGTGATTAATGGACACTTTGTGCACCACGTCAGAATGTCATATTTTTTTCAATTCCTCTTTTGCAGAATAACCAGAGCCGTCCTTTTCAGTAGTTCTTCTGGAACCAGATGATAAAATGACATGTCGACGTGGTGTTTCCTGCCTCCGCGCGTCCTCTAATCCTCGTTCTGTGACCTCTCAACCCTGTCCGTCGTTCCTTGAAAGCAGGACGGGGTCAAACGGCGCGTGACGTGTCGTTTTATCTCTGGTCTCCTTTCTCTCTTCCTCCCTGCAGGATGTTCCACGCCGAAAAGCTCCCCAAGACCAACCTGGTGTTTATCATCGCTGATGCGAAACACACCTGCCTGTCCTGCGACGCCAAACCGCTAATACAAGACGAACAGCCATGTATCCTTTTAAAACCGGCAGCACCGTAAACACTACATGACGACGGACTGGCACAAGCTCTGCAGTGCCTGATCTACGAGACAGATGTTTCGTATGGATTTTTCTCATTTTGGTGGTGCTGATGCGTTGCATGCAATATCCTTGATCTTTCTTGTCCCTGACAAGATAATCATTTTCATAGTCGCCCTTTGATCATGGCATGGAGCTATTACCAAATATTTACTATTGAATTCTGAGGGAGGGGGGTGGGTGGGAGGGAGGGGAGACCTCCGTTTGAAGGCATCCAGAAGGATTCCTTTCCCATGCATGAGACATTGTGATTGTTATGCTGTGATCATCCTTAATTCTTACAAGTCGCCTCTACTTCTTATTTGCACCCCCCCTCTAAACCCTCAGCCTCGCTTCATGTGGGGTTTTTGTGCGCCAGGAAATTGAGATTTAAAAAATTTGGCCCCGAATTCCCATCGTTTTTTCTGGCCAGGTTTCTCTGTGTGTGTGAGTCTGTGCGGCAGATGCTAAGTCTGGATAATTCCTTCTGAAAGGCTTACAAACAAACCCATCATGTTCTCTCAAACACACAGGACTGTGGTAAATTATGGACAGCCTAATGGAAACTTTCAATGTTTCAAAATGGCAGCCACAACAGGAAGGTATTGAGTAATCCAGACTAAATTCCAGTGAGAATCCAGTGTACTCTTACAGGCCATGTTCACTCAGGCCTGTCCAGGTTGGAATCAGGTTGTTTTGATCAATTCTGAAGAGCAAGAAACACGTCACTGTTTTTGTGGTTTTCCAGTGTGATTCAAATCAGATTCCTAAAGATGGATACTTTTTTGATCCACATCCTTGCAATGCACCAGGATGCAAGACTGGAACTTAATCATGTTGTTAAGTCATTGCCACAATGTACCGGTAAAATGTAGGCATTTAGGGCTCCATTTTTATCACTGCTATACCCCTTATCCCTTAACTTCTTTGCCTTTTTAAACTATTAAAAAAAGAACATTTTTCAATAGTTTAAATGGCCAGTCTACATGCTCACAATCTGTCAATAGATTGGCACATTGAACTATTCCAAAAAGTTTTTCAAAATAGTAAAAAAAAAAATGATAAGGGGTTTAGGATAAGGGGTTTAGATGGTAACGAAAATGGAGCCCTTAGTAAAGAGTCTATAATAAATGCCTACATTGTACCGGTACATTGTGGCAACTCTGAGTGACACGGAATAAAAAAAAACATGCTAATACATCAAATGCAAAACAATAGTCATCAAGAATCATACGTAAGCTAAGAACAGTGGAATATATAATGAGACTATGTTTATATGCATATAATAAACTACACAATAGAGTGGCTAGAGTTCTATGCACGCCACAGCTGCCAATGCATATAATGCTGATGTATGAACAAACACAGTTTACATCTGGTCACTTGCGGCTAGCAGTGTGGGGCAGTCAGTCCAAAAGATCAGGTTTGACGGGACAATATGGATTTTTTTTTTCCTGAATGAAGCCATAGATTACTATACGTTTGGGGGGTCGCATTCAGTCAGAATTTCAGTTTCACGTTTCCTTAATGGTAGTCTTTCAGCTAATGGTCCCGATCCATGTGAACTGGCCCACAACCCGCGGCACCGAAAAGGTCCCAACGCCTGTTTCGATAACGCTGAGCAGGTAAGTCACTTTTTTTCGACAACTCTGCATGCCAATAGTGACCCGTTTAATGTCACAAATGTTGTTTTAAATGCCCACAGGTGAGAAATAATCACAACGATATTGTGTTTTGGCTTGTTTCAATTGAGTACATGGCTCTTTTAACCACTGTACCGCAAACATTTTCTCCCAATAAAGTAATTTGAAGCCTCCATTTGACCAGAGACAGACAGAGTAGTAGTGAAGTGTCAGTCAAGGGTCCAGCTGTCCCTGAGCTGAACTGAACTCGCTCCGTCAGTCATTATTTTGAGCCCATATGGCACGCGTCCTGACCCAACCGCTCGGCTATTGAACATATCCAAACGGCGGCCATCAGAGTTTGGAAGCACTTGTTTTTATTCCAGTAAAACAATGTCCTGCTGTCTCCTGCGTTATGTGTAAATTCAAAAAACGTGGTAAACAGTGCTGTTAAAGGGGAACTCCACCCATTTTCAATATTTTACTATGTCATTGATGTACCTTAAAGGTGCTGGGTGGACATGATAAAAAATGTTCCCCCATTCTGTGTTCCCAAGAAATGGAGGTCTGAAGAAAACCACTAACATGGCGAAACATCTTGATGACATCATCAATTTTCACCATGTTAATGGATTTCTTTAGACACTTTAGACACTCTTTTTTCTGAGAGCGTACCATTGGTACGCTCTCAGAAAAAATGTTGAACATCGGTGGAATTCCCCTTCTAACAAGCGCTTCCAAACTGCAGAAAAAGAATCACCTGCAATGGCAGAAAGTAGCTCATAACAGGTCTGCAGTGGATTTTTTTTTATGAAACAACAAACTATGGGGCTATGAAGGGGATAATTCAAGCTTTTGGTACAGCTTCAGTGTTGCTGGGTTTGACGTTGTGTAATGCAATCAGAGATGACTTTTCTGTTTGAGTGTAAAACTCTGGCCCGTGGGCCAAATTTGGCCCACCGTGTAATTTCATTTGGCCCTTGAGACATTATCAAATTAAAGGGGAATTAAGACCTCCCATTTTCAACATTTTAATATGTCATTAATATACCTTAGAGATGTTGTGTGGACATGATAAAAAAAAAAAAGTTCCCCCAATTCTGTATTTCCTAAAAATGGAGGTCAGATGGTACAAATGTGAGTTTTGAAAATGGGTGGAATACCCCTTTAAAAGGTTAGTTTGTTCAAACTTGGCCCGCGGCTTTGTTCAGTTTTAAATTTTGGCCCACTCTGTCTCTCTGAGTTTGACACCCATACTCTAAAGGGTCCTCATTTTGAACTGGAGAAAAGACATGGGATATGATTTTTATTTCATTTTTATTGCACTCGATAGATTCCGTTTGCCTTTTTTTTTAGAGAAGATGAGTCGACGGCACAGAGCCCCGAACCCATCTCCGGTCTTCTGACAAGCAATTTAATTAGAGAATCCATATACACAACAGTGCTTTTTAACTCACTAATGTGGTGCATGTGCTTCTCTCTCTCTCTCTGCAAAACCACCCATGCTGCCTTTAATCAAAATGGCTGCCCCCTCTTTGAATCGAATTGCGTTTATGCACAGATTTCCCACGCAGAGGCAACCCCGAGTGGTTCTGCTTTTGACTTAATAACTAGGGTAAACAAACGTATTTTTTTATGAGCCGCGCTAATCCTCTGCGTGTGAAATCTCCCTTTTGAATGCCTTGTTTGTTTTCACTCTGCCGTGTCGAGAGTTTCTCAGTCTGACGAACCGATGCTGTGCTTGTAGTGTCTTGTGCACGCCTACTGCAGCCACGCACACACACACACACACACACACACACACATACACACACACACACACACACATACACACACACACACATGCACGCGCCCGCGCGCACACACACACACACACGCACACACACGCACACGCACACACACACACACACACACACACACACACACACACGCTCACATGCAACCAACTGAGGCATCCTCTTGTGGCCCACATGAGTGCGTGAACATAACTTTGTGAATTATTTTCTCCACCTTAATATCATCAATTAGTATTGTGCAATGTATCTTCTATCGTTTTAATACTTGATTAGTCACCTTTACAACTAGATCAGCACTCGATAGAGTGCAAACTCGCACATTTTGGCCTGCTTTGCGTGACTGGAGCAAGCTAATACTTATGAGATTAGTTATAAGGGTCTCTAACTTACGTAACCATTACGTCATAACTTTAACCGGCCAATCGGAGTACCCCAAGGGGCGACCGACCGCGCACCGATCGCTTAACTTGGTCCCATAGAGTATGGCATGCAGAGTGAGTAACACTGCTAAACGTGTGGGTTGCACCCTCAAAAAATGTACAAAATGAAATGTTGTTCTTCTGGCATTTACTCTTGTTTTGAACAGTGTCAGGTGTGTGCCATTCGGTCACAGGTGTGTACCACACACTTTCAGAAGATAAGGGGTCATAAACAAAGTTAAGAAAGTGACAGGAACCCATTCTTGTCCCTGTCACCTTCTTGGCTTTATATATAACCTCTTATCTTCTGAATCTGCAGTGTTACTCATTGCAGGAATGTCTGGTCTCTGCCAGCCATATCTTGTTGTCAAGGTGACTTATCATTACAATACAAATTGGTATTATTAAGGTGGAGAAAATAATTTGGGTTTCTGAATTGATGTGTAATTCAAAACGTATACAAGTACAGGGGTGCTCTCTCTCACACACACACACACACACACACACACACACACACACACACACACACACACACACACCCACACACACACACACACCCAACAGTGCCGTTATCATACTGCCTTAACTGCATTGTACTAACATGCTGCTAACTGTGGAATGATCTTTGCTGCATGATTGTCTTTTTTCTCTTTCTCTTTTCCCCGCCTTCGTTTTTTTTGTTTGTTTGTTTCTTTTTCCTGCCTTGTGATTGGCTGTTGATGGTTAGGATGAGGCCATGTGTGAGAGGAGCGCTGTCTCCCGGTTGGCTGGCTCTCTGCTCATGTTACTGCTGCCGCTGTCAATGTGCTGTCTCGGGTTAGTTCCCATCAGACTCTCTCACTTTCTCTCTCTCTCTCTCTCTCTCTCTCTCTCTCTCTCTCTCTCTCTCTCTCTCTCTCTCTCTCTCTCTCTCTCTCTCTCTGCCTCTCTCTCTCTTTCTGTCCTCTCTTCACCTCCGCCTGACTCGCCATGTATTTTTCTCCCTGTCTCTCGCCATCACTCTCTCGCTCCCCGCCCGGCTTTGAACTTCGCCGGCTGCGCTCTCTCCGTCGGGCTGTCCATCTATCTTCATCTGTCTCGGCCAATAAGAGCGCGGCGTCTGTCTCGCGCTGACATCTGCTTACTAACCTGGCCGGACGCGAGCTAACGCACGACCCCTCTCCTCTCATTTAGCCGTGAAACATCCAGACCCTCCCAATGGCTCTTTAATGTTCTATAAGTATCCACAAATGAAAGTAAAAAAGACAAAGTACGGGGCCCTTTCTGCCTCCAGATGCTCTAGGGTTCAAAACGTATCACGTAGAAGTTTGCAGAAATCGTAAATGTTCATAGTCGCTAGTCAGATCCCACGTCACTGGACTGTCAGTAAACCATGATTTACGGTTTGTAGTACGAGGCTTGCCGACAAGACAACGTTTTTCAAGCTAACATTACAGTGGCGTATTGTTAGCTCAAGAACCACTTATTGTTAAGCCACGCAATGGAATGGAGAGCCAGCGAAAGCAATGTTCAACTGCGATATCCGTTGCGGTGGTTTTTATAACCGTTGCACCGGTTTTGCATAACAATAGCGACTGTTATGCATAACCTTAATCAAACCTAACCTTAACACCTAACCTTAACTCTTTGACAGATTAGCAGAAAAGCTAGGCTTGCTCCCATTAGGCTCAATAGTAATGAAATAATTTATAGAAAATCCTCTGTTGTGAATGTGTGCAAATGCATGATATACAAAGACAGCTTAAGCTGTCTACTTTTAAAAAAAATGTTGAATTGATGTGATTGTGTGACAAAACGGCCTGTATTTCCAGGGCTCATTCCAGGGCTTATCAGTTATAGTTGTAAAGCGAGGTGTTTTCTGGGTTTTGTAGTGCAATCGCCACTTAAAGGACTTCATGAGGAGGAGTTAATGAGCTTGTTAATAAAACAGAGCCTAAAACGACTTTTGGAGTGATAAGCAGACAACAGAATAATCAATCACTCCAAAAGCCGTGGTAAATCTGTTAAGGAGTTAAACATAACCTCAGTAAAGCCGTTGCTTAAACCTACCCTTAACCAAATTAACCCTAACCCCTTAAACCTAAACATAACCTGAGTAAAACCTAGGCCTAAAAGCTTAAGGTGTTATGTCTCTCGTGATAAACTACCACGTTCAGCGTCCAGTCGTCTGCTTCAGATAATACTTGTTGACATTATCAACTGGTCCGTTGATAATTATCTCGGACTCTCCGTTACGACACTCCCCCACCTGTCTCTCCTCCCCGGATCTTTATCAATATTTACCAATGGCATATTGAGGAAGTATCTATATATATCGCCAGGGGCGGATGTATGTCCAACAGACACGCAGCATGCATAAAGCTAAAGGTCTGACTCAGAGAGTTTTCTGTTTTCAATGATGAAATGCTGTTGGTTTAGTGGTGACACAGCTGTAGTTAGTTAGTAGCAGTAGTAGTGTTTCAAATCATTTTAAATATAAGCACTTTAATTTGAAATATCTCGGGTTGTTTTACATGGCATCGTGTTTGGGTGGGGGCAGACTGGGTATTTAGGGGGACATTGCCCCCCCCCATGCCCATGCCTAGATCCGCCCCTGTATATTGCGATATCGATACTCCAGCACATCCCTAGTTTAGATGGCCTGACCAGTGACCGTGGCTCTGTATTCCTTGTATGAGTTGTTGTTCGGTTCAGTCGGCTAATGGGCTAATCTTTCTGCTCCTCCTCCTCCTCCTGCTGCTGCTGCTTCTCCTCGTCTTCCTCCTGTGGAACCAGGAGAAGGACTTCGCCTGCGGTGGGGCTTCCAGCTTGACCCCGTCCCTGTGGCACATGGTAGCTCTGCATCTCCTCCTTCTGTGGCTTCTGACCGGACCCTCCTCCAGACACCACGCCGTCGTCCCCTCATGACCTCCAACCCTTTAAAAACGGAAAAAAGAAAAGAAAACAAAACGTCATTTCTGCTGACGGAGACCCCCGCCACACAACACACACACAAAACACACACACTCAGACACAAACGAAACCCACAATCCTACCCCAACCCAGCCTCATGCCCCACCACCCTCCTTGTTCCTTTGAC
This sequence comes from Benthosema pterotum, assembly GCA_039105355.1. Taxonomy (NCBI): domain Eukaryota; kingdom Metazoa; phylum Chordata; class Actinopteri; order Myctophiformes; family Myctophidae; genus Benthosema; species Benthosema pterotum. The sequence goes on from CM076987.1 coordinate 19,301,540, forward strand.
TCCTTGATGATCTGTCTCCATGGCGACAGTCAGGCACCCACCTTGGGCTGGAACAACTCGACGACCGACGCCTGATGACGAACGTACCGTCGACAAGCGAGGGAAAGTTTTCTGTCCCTTTGTCTAGAATGGGAGTCTTCGTTTCATCAAGGGGCTTGGGGTGAGGTGGGATTGGGGTGGGGGTGGGACATAGAGGAAAACCATGTGTGCATTTTGGAAGATAAGGACCTGCAACCCTCCAACCTGCTACTTCTTCCTGCAGCCATCTGAGATCAGTGGAATGCCATGATGAATATTTAACATTTATTGGTGGTGTTCCTTCACTGGATGTTTTTTTTGGACTGCCTTGTGCACAGGGACTCCTGGATCTAAAAGGTTGTGGCGGCGGCGGTGCCCCTTTTTTTTGTCATGTCTCAAACATGTCTCATTTGAATAATTTATTTTGAACCGATTTGCAGTGGATAGTTTTCAGTGTTTGTTTTGTTGTTGTTGTTTTTGTTTTTTTCGTGATTCTGTTTTTGTATTCTGGCTAAAGTGAGACCGAATCAGCTGTTGGTCTGGAGTAACTCCATTGAACGCAGATTTCTTAATCCAGAAAATTGGGGTGGCCAATCAGTATTCAAAATATTCAAATTCAAATAAGCATACTGTGTCCTCATTGGCCAACCCAATTTTCTGGAGTAGAAAATGAACGTGCAATTGAACTATTCCAGACCAGTCTGCTGACAGGCTGATTTGGTCTGGCTTTAGCCAGGCTACTGGAGCTGATATTGCAATAAGAGACTCTAAATCATTACTATGATCGAGGGTCAGTTCTGGGCCTGTTTTTTTTTTTTAATCCCAACTTCGTGGCATTGGTGTCATTGTTCTCTTCCGCTGTCCTGTTATCCCTTCAAAACGTCTCTAGACAGTTTATATGGATGACAAACGCCTCCTTTTAGGCCGTGGCACACTGGAAGGAAGTGGAAGGCCCTCGCCATTGTTTACCACGGAGGTGTCATAACTTTTGTGCGAGGTTTTTTCACCGTTTTTAAAGGTTTTGTGACATTATTTTTCATTTATTTTATGGATTTATGATCTCAATACAACCAGAAAATCGGAGCTTTGAACAATTCAGTGGATTTTCTGTGGGTTTCGGAAAGGCTTTTGAGCAGCAATGAAAACAGGCAAAACGGTGGAAACAGTGACATCCGGCAAGTCCCATTGACATACTGTATATGGGATTTGCAGAATGTGACGTCACATTCAGCAGGAGAATCACAGCACCTGTTTGAGCCAGAAAACCTCAGACCACAGAAAATCTACTGGATGTAAAAAGGTTATTTATTTATTTTCTGGGTGCAATGGAGCCCAGAAAAATAAGAAAACATACCAAAGGTTCTGATGTCACAAGCCCTTTAAAACTCTTATTGCCGTTTATGTAATGTTTGCATTCACTTGTTATGAGTGTTGTTTTTTCTTTTTGACAATGTCAACAGACTTTTTTTTTTTTTGCTTGACGCACGTCAGGGACGCTTGTGTCAATGATGCTTTAGTGTGTCCTTTGTGAGGCCTTCTTCCACACCTTAGCTGTTATGAAAAACGTGTTGGTTCTTTTTATGACTTTATGATGACAAGATGCCACAGGCCTTTCAGCCAACCAACAGAGTTCTACATGAGAACGAACCGTAGACCTTCTTCCAACCCTGTCTTTGATTGGCCTAACCAAACCCCTAATCGAGATCAGTGGCCCGGCGTTCTCTCGCCTTATTCGTGTTGGATCGCTCCAATCACAACTCCGTTGCCATAGCACACATTAAACCAATCTGGACCGCCTCCGCCGGTGTGTGTGTGTGTGTGTGTGTGTATGTGTGTGTATATGTGTGCTTGTTGGACATAATAAACTCTCGTGCCATTTGGACTGTGTGCGAACACACACCTTAGCTGTGTGTCGATGTGGCTACTGACGTAAAGGAAGCGTTTTTAATTTATTTGAGTATTTATTTGTTTTAAGAGTGACAAAGTCAGGAAAGCGTGCTGCTGTTTCGTGTTGGGTTTATTGCCACCGTTTTTTAAAAATTGGCGATGTTATAAAAGTGGTTTGAAATGAAAACACTGCTGTCTGCTGAGAAATTGAAAGTGCACACTTTCAACAGCGCCTCTTTTGAGAGATTTCCCCTGAATAAAGACGTAATATCTCTTTTTTGTAGTGAATGTTTTTCCCTTCAAGTTGGATATATGAATGCAATTAAACCCTAGTGTCCCTATTTTGGGGTGGATATTCGGTGAAAATACTGTAACAGATTCACAAGATCCAAAACCACATCACACTGTCTGCGACACAATAGACCTTTTCTGGAAGCTCCGCCCTCTCCCCAGTGTCCAACCATGGGTTGGGCACTTTCCAGCTGGAGTGATTTAATCCAATGTATTATAATGGACACATACTGGCTCATTTTTGGAACCAGGCCTTCAAAATCCACAGTGGAATGCAGTGGAGTGAGACATTTCTTTTTTTTAAACAATGTTTTATCATATAGGAAAACTAGTGATTTTATGCTGTGATTGGAGTTTGGAACATTTTGGGGAGGTGCTTACGGCAAGGTCTATTTTGATTCTTGCAGATCAGCTGTTATTTAATGTTGGTTATAAATCACTGTATAACTGTATTTGATTTGACACACTCTGATAGTTTGTCTTGGTTGTGTTGGTGTGCCTTCTTGTATGGTTTGCAAGGTGACATACGTACAAAACTTTCTGTGTGACAGTTCTGACAATAAAGCTGGTTACGTAACGGTCTTTCTTCGCGGCCTCTCCGGATTCTGTAGCAAAGTTAGGTGTTCACCTATTATATTTTTTATTTTCTTTCAGGAGTGCACTAACGAGCAAATTCATTCCTCGCAAACATACAAAAAAGCTGCCAACACATTTATACTGCCAGCACTAACAGAAATGTGCCTGAGATTTCAAAGGGACCAAATCTGGCCTCTCCCAAAGGCAGCCGACGAGGGTAGCCAAGCGATTGTTTGCTGCGGATGAAACTGGGCGTTGAATTCTTCGCAAATTTGAACTTGTTGAAGTGTAGCGACTGTGTATCAGTAACAATCAATGTGCTGTATTCATTTATTTATTTGCAGACATAGGAATACCATTTCTGTCAGGTCAGAACGCTTGTCACTCTGCATTTCATCTTTTTAAATTGCATTTCCTTAAAATGAAGGCCCTGAATGCTTTGTCAAGTGTCATACAAAAGTAGATACGACAGCAGATGCTTGCAGATCTTCTGCTAGTTGATGTCTCGTAAAAATGCATCCTAAAATGACTGTGTTCCACTGGTGTCGGTATTTCGCACTACTTTTTAATTCCCTGAAAAGTAGCTAAAAAAGTATGTTGCACTGGACATACAAGGTTTTTCCACGCAACAGTTCCACGCCAGGTGGACATCTCTCTACGAAACGGTGACTTTACTGGATTTCAAGTCCAAAATGGATACAAGCTCATCTCAACAATAACATTTCAAGCTTTTTTTTTATATGCTTCTTTTGATATTGTTGTGTGACATTATACTATAATATGGATATAAGCGGTTTCTGCTTGACAGCAGTGATGAAATAGAGCCTAGAAGATTTGACCACTAAAGCAGGAACGGATCAGGACACAGCAGGCTGCAGCGTTTAAAACGGATCTTTTTTTTTGAAGATATTGAAGTCATGAAGAAGTGATGGCATCCTGGCTTGATCTCAAAAAGATGTTCTTTCTCTTTTTTTGGCGGTGGGGGGGAGGAAGGGGAGAGGCAAACGTGGGATCCATTGGCTTCTCCCTGCAGCCTGATACTGATTCTCGTCATATTTTTCTGTCTCAAATGAGAACTGACAATCATAGTTTTCTGGTAAGTCCTCTGTAATCGTAATACCTCGTTATTTGGCCGTTAAGGAAGCGAGGCCCTGCCCGAAACAATAAAGTCTGATGGAAATTTGCGGCGTGCTGTCAGAGACGTTGACGCTTCGTTTCCATTTAACACAAGCGATGCGTGTGCGCGGGGGGAACCACAATTGTGCTGGAGATACTCGAAGCGTGGAGGGCGCCGACCACATGATTGCGCGGCGCGGCGGTCACATTAGCATTTTAAGCCGCTCTCTCTTCACCCCTCATTTAGAATCCAATATAGGTTCTAATTACAAAATGGCATTTCTTGTCGTCGCACACACACGAAGATGGAATGAAGAAGTCGTTTTTTTAGGGTCCGTTTCATCTGCCCCTCCTCTGAAACAGAGAAACGAGGCGGGGAGTCGTGTCTCTTAAATCAGCCGATTGCTACGTCGCTGCCGCCCTCATTATGTGGCGATGGAAGCTACCATCACCCGAAACCGCCTTCGACGTGTTCGCCACTTCAACAGGCGGGTCACACGGAAGGCGCAAATTTACTGTCAATGTTTTCCTCTAAATGTATAGCTGTTAGTGCTCTGATGAAAACAATGTGGTTGAACTAATGTTATCGCCAGGGTTTGATTTGTTACAAAATGCAAGACCAGTGAGCAAATCCAACCCTGGTTAGTTACGCCTTTTTTTTTTTGTTTGAACGATCCTCGACATCTACTAACACTCAAGGTTATCAAGTGCCATATAGGAGTCTCTCACCCTCTTTGTGGAGAAACCTGTTATCATCGTGTAATGTCAATGCACTGTTAACAACAAAAAAAGACTGAGAAAATAAATGCAAGTCAAATAGTGTTTTCCCTGTGCTGCATGGTTAGTGGTTGGCAATGACACAAAGAAGAAAAAAAAAGAATTATATCCTGTACGTGCTCCTGCTTAGGTGTGTAATGTTGGGAAGCGTTACTTTTTCCCCGGTTGTCAGACGATTTGTTCATGATGACAATGTTGATGATCAGCTATTTACTGCCTTTCTCTTGGGGAGACAGCATTTGGGACAGCCTCAATTGTCTTGAGTTTATCCAGCGAAAGAGACCCCATGCATGGATTAGGGTGATGTTGGAATCAGAGCCTTGTAGAGTGTAAAACAGAGTTACGGCATTTATGTTCATTTCCATGGAAAGGTCTAATGGTGGATGCTCTGCATAGACTTCTATAGAGATGCGCAGTGACGTCACCGCCCCGGTTCCGGAAGTCTTTTCCCAATTCATTTTTCTCATAGACTTTTCGAAAATAATTTATATCAAGACGATTACGCCGCGGACACAGCCAACTCGAGTCGTGACGAATCATGATGACACGCACAAACATTTGGAACTATAAAATAATTTCTAAGATGAAAAACGAAACAAAAAGTCTTGTATCATGCCGTTTTCTACTTCTTCCCAATTATATATTATATGACCATATTGTGTTTGTTGTCATGATTCGTCACGACTCGAGTTGGCTGTGTCCGCGGCGTAATCGTCTTGATATAAATTATTTTCGAAAAGTCTATGAGAAAAATGAATGGGGAAAAGACTTCCGGAACCGGGGTGGTGACGTCACTGCGCATCTCTATTGAGCATGGGGACAGCCAGCATCTGTGACAAGTCCTGGAACCGGAAGTAGGCATTCATGCATTGGACTTTGGCAACTGCCCAGCTTTAATGATCATAAATCCCTTTATTTTAGATTGTTTTGTAGTCATAGTACAACAATGAACATTACAGAGAGTTTAGTTGTTACTATGCAATACTTGTCCTTGCTGAAAAAAAAAATGTATTTTTCCGACTCCAGTTTGTCACAGGTCAGTGCTGCAACTACAGTGCCCGGGCGCTGTTTTCTGCCCCCTCAATGTCGCAACTCTTCTACTAGATGACTCTGTTTGGAATGCACAGCTCGGCTCAATCCATCTCATTGGTCTAAAACCCATTGGTGAGTCACTCTTTGCTTAGACAGTTTGGGCTCTGCGGTGGTGGTGGTGGTTGGAGGGGGGTGACACATACACCCACTTTGATCCATTGATTTAAAAAAAAAAAAAAGATGCACATTCCAAAACGGCCTCCTCATTTGGAATGTGAATTTTGAATCAATGGAGCAACTATCAAAGCTGTATGTGAAGTTAAGCTCCCGGCAAGGTAACTACACAACCCAAACTTCTGCCAAATGTAATCTTGCTTTTAAACCTCAAGCAGTCAGGGAAGCTTGTAGAGGTCATTTAAGTGCTAGAATCAGATGCTGTCACCTCAGGAATATTATATTGTAAATGTGATTTTTATGCTGTCAGTCAGTGCTCCGCGTATTGGCTTTGGTTTTCTTTTCTCCGCGTATTGGCTTTGGTTTTCTTTTCTACCCCGGGGATCGCTTTCGGCGTGTTCTAAGTGGACGCGTTCGAAGATGAGGTGATTTTACGGACACCCCGTTACTCGTTTTGCTGCCTGTGGTTTTAAGGATTTCGAGGGATCTGTCCCCATCATTTTTTTGCCCCATGCCTTTGGTTGGTAGGGTTTGGGGGACAGCGGGTCTTCTCTACCGAAATCTCCCTCGATCGTGCTTTCAATATGTGTGACACTTTTGTGGAACTTGATTCAACCTGAATTTAATCGTGTACAAATGTACAAACCGATGATGTTCTGAAGGGGGAAGGGGGGGGGGCGATATTGTTTATAATCCTATGGAGAAAAAGACATGTTTATTCATGTGCAAATATGCTATATTCAGAATAAAACTTTATGATTACTATCTGTTGCATGGTGTCCACTTGCAATGGCCGATGGCCTTTTTTATGAATGTACTTTTTCTCCACAGTGAGTGATGAGATTGCTGTTACTACTTTTACCTTTTTACTCAGATTCAAACATTCATTGTACTTTCACTTCACTATACGTAGACCTTGCAGTAAGCCCCGCCCATGGTTGGACACGGGGGGGGCTTACTTAAAGGTCTATTGGACATTTTTCAAATTTGGATTATTATCAAAGCATACAGTACATTAAACTGATAGGCGCTGTCATATTTCGACTGATTGAAAATAGGCTACCTTCAAAGAGGAATTCCACCCATTTTCAAGATTCAAGGTTCTAAAATACTTGAGTCATCAAGTTGTGTATCACAATGTTAATGATTTCTTTTCAGACCTCCATTTCTAGGAAACACAGAATGGCTTCTCTAAAGGTATGACATAGTAAAATGTTGAAAATGGGTGAAATTCTCCTTTAAGACAGAGTCTTATGCATATAGCATATACGCGCTCACGGTCGGTGTGTTAATGACATAGTAAAATGTTGAAAATGGGTGGATTTCCCCTTTAAGTTGAAAAAATAAAAAATAAAAATCACAGTAGTTCTTTCCCCACTGTTCCTTGCCAGAACACATTTCCCCTCTAATCGTGTGTGAGATTCGTGTGTGAAGGAAGCCCCGGTCGGCCGGCGCTGCAGGGCTCTCCCAGTGTCCCCCAGACCAGACCAGAAACGACCCGTCTCTCCCATGCATGCACCAACCGACCGTCGGCCTTGAGAGGAGCGTCTGACAGCCAGCCAACGTCAACAAGCTCCAGGAACACCAAGGCTGGGAGGAGAGAGCCGCTGCGTCCCGGAGCCTCTCCATTGTACTGCAACGCTATGACATTGAATTTGCTTAGAGGACACGTCCATTAAGATTGACCCGTAAAGTGCTTCCACTCATAAATCCACGGTAATTCCTGTTTTCCCTTGTTGCGCGCTGATTGAATAACACGCAGCTTTTCTTGTTAGCCTGCTCGTCTGTGCACTTGAACCCCAAACCAGCTGTGCTCAACTCCAGATTCTAAGAGCTACTATTGTTCACTGCCCCCCAAAGACAAACTACAGGCTCATTTTTCTCTTTATTAGCGACATTAAAAAACTGGCCCTAGTTCTCTGTAGCTATACTACTAGGTCCACCAAGAGAAGGTAAATCCTTTAGGTGGTTGGGGACATTTTTAATGAGACCAATTACAACGTCTTTAGTATTTATGTTTAATAAAAAACGGCCTTTATTATTGGTAGCCCAGCTGGGGGAACGGCTATAAGGATAGGCAATAATATGAAATTGCATATTTTACAGACTCTGTACAGGAAATGGACCGTAACAATATCGTCCAGCTAAAATTTACGATACCGGCGATGCCCTAGAAGTTTGACTAGATAGAAGACATCTAGAACCTTAACAGCCCATGAAGTCTGAATATTTGAAACAAGAAGATACTACAGCTATATTAGCACGTAAATCTTATGGCCTGTTATGTGAATGTTGATGGTTAATGGTTAAATGGTTAATTTAACAGCTGTCCCAGGCGAGCAGTCCACTACAGTTTACAACTTAGGCATTTAGCAGGACTTGTATCCAAAGCGACTTAGAGAGTTCATGATAGGAGTAAATCCTTAGTCAACAAACAACAGGGCAAATGGTCGTGTAAATAGAGTGCAAAGAAAACAATTAATTGCTAACAAGAAAACTAGCAAAGGCAAGCATTTCAGCAGAGAAATTGAAAGTTCACAAAAACACAAGCAGCACAAAAAAAATCTTGTACACACTCAAATTTAAATAATAAGATTCAGATATAAAATACTTGACAGTCGTACCAGTGGCATTTCTAAGCAATTTGGACCCCTAGGCAAGATTTTCCCTGGAGCCCCCCTTTCCGAATGGACCCTTGCGAGTCCATTTGGTAAGGCCCAGGCTTATTAGCCTGGGATCCTTTTAAAGCGTGTCTGGTGGTCGCCCCCTCCCCTCATGGTGCCCTAGGCAACTGCCTAGTCTGCCTAATGGCAAAAACGCCCCTGAGTCGCACCAGCAACTGCAGTTTTGTGGGAGATTTCTGGGGAGAGTAAACATCCGACCTAGTCTAAATACTGTGTTCTCTAAATATCAACCAGTATTAAGTTTTATAGCCTACGTATGTGTTGACAAGAGCATGCATCTAAACAATGTACCGGTACATAGCACATGTGGATCACATGTGCTACATGTGTGTGTGTGTGTACAGTATATATTATACCGGTGCATATAGGGGGCGGCCATGGGTAGAGTGGGCGTATGGTGACCACAAGGTGGCCGGTTTGAACCCGGATTTCCCTGAGTTAGTGTCTAACTGTCCTTGAGCAATCCAGAATTGCTCCCGATGAAGTGGTTGGTTCCTTGTATTCCTATATAAATGCACCATATACCATTTATATAAATACTAACAGACCACATTCAGCCTCACTGCAATTCTGAGCATGGCATCTTTGCTCCGGTAAGTGAAAATACGTTTTTTTTTATTACAGGAATTATATTGTATAGCTAGGCCAGGGCACAGCAGAATACTAATAACTGGAATTGATCATTATTATGACTTCAGTTGTACCGCATACTGTGGATGCTCTCCTTAAATATTGTTGCTTGGTGCATTCTATTTTAATGTGTCCAACAATGCTACGTTTGAAAGGCTATGTTTGGTATGCTATGGTAATGCTATGTTTGGTTACTCCCAAACTAGGGATGCTGAGGTTCAATTGGTAAAATGTCAAGTATGAAGTTATAAGCAACAGTTGAATTAGAATTAGGTAGTGCATGCTGTTGACTATACTGTCTGTCTGTGCTGCACTTTGTTATTGCAGATCTGATCGCTTCCTTTCAAGATTTCAGAAGTGAAGACCGGCGTCTCATGCTGCACTAAATATGTCCAAACTGCTCCTCCTCCTCCCCACCCCGTCTACCCCGGCCTGTCCGGTCCTGGTGTGGAAGAGTAGTGATGTCAACAGTTCAGGATTTCATGGATTTCCTGCCAGCTGAGGTTTGGGGATTTCGTGTCTGGTAATAAGATGTCCTCCTGGGTTCACATCAGGCCCGGATGTAACATTTCCCAATTGGGGGGCAGCTGAAAGTGGTATGGGTGCGACTTCATTGCCCGTGTCAAAAGTCGCATCCATACCATTTCCGGTTACAGGACTTTATTAGGCAAGTAAAGCATCAATAATACCATCAGTTGATGTTGAAGTTGCACCAGGCACACAGCATTCATACAGCTAAAGGTCTGAGTTTTTTTTTAAATGATATGGTGTTGGTTTAGTGCTGCCACAATTGCAGTTAGTTAGAAGCAGTAGTATTGTTTAAAATCATTTTAAATAGAAGCACTTTAATTTGAAATAGCTTTGAAATTTGGATTGCATTTATGGGGCGTTGCCCCCCTGTGGCCATGCCTATGCCTAGATCTGGCCCTGCTTCACATTACAGGGACCAGCAGGGTCACTGCTGTTGTGGTTCAGACTCTCTCTCTCTCTCTCTCTCCATCTCCCTGTCTCCATCTCTCTCTCTGCAGCCTCTCGCCTCAGCTGTGTAGTTACAACTGCTGTCAGTCTCGCTTTGCCACATAAGAACACGCCCCCCCCTGAGCACACGCCAAAAGGTTGATTATGCGTGAAATTCACTTTCAGGGGTGTTTTTGCCACTAGGCATACTAGGCCTGGGGCGCCATGAGGGGAGGAGGGGTCATGGGGGGGCGCTTAGAAACGCCACTTTTTTTCACTTAACCTGCTGTCACTATTTTGGGCACTTCAGTTATAGCTTTAAAAACAAATACAAAAATGGAACAATTCTAACATTTCAAAGGAATTCTTAAAAATGTAAAGTATATGACAATATATTAAATCTAGTTCAGCCCTAGAACACTTTCAGAGTGATTTATTTCAAAAGATCCATCAGAAGGACATCTGGAACAACAACAACCGTTCACTCTCCTTCGTAAAATCAGATCTATATGTTTGTCCTGTCACAAATGCCATTGCGGAACTTTTTTGCACGTTCTACATATACGTGTCTAAAATAAATGTTCCGATTTCTACACCCCAAGGCCACAGATGTTAAAATTCTTCTCAGGTGGCTATACAGTATGCATTCATGTCTATTGTATTGTTCAATAAAAAAGCATCTTATTCAGATCCATGGAAAGAAACCCCAAGCCAGTGGTTTTCAACCGGATGTAACTCTTTCAGAGCGTAAAAATGAAACCAAATGGACCCTTGCGGGTCCTTTTGGTTTCATGTTTACGTTCTCAAGAGCTAAAATATTCATCCCCTGAATTAGCCCAAGTCTACACAACTAGTGAATGTAGGGGAACTGTATGTTTGACTGTTTTGTTTCCCAAATCCAGCCTGGAATTGTGGATAAAAGCAAAAGAAATCTTTAGTTTTGGGGGTCTGTGGGACTAAAATGTCATCAAATGGTGGTCCGTGGCTGGTATCAAAAAGGTTGAAAACCCCTGCCCCAAGCACCTCACCTGCAGCACTAAAAACGAACATTTCTTTTACATTTTGTGGTTATAATTGTAATCAAAAGAACCCATTACAGGTCTGTAACTGGAGTGTACAAATGGAACTCCACAGATCCATCTGTTCCACAACCAACCCAACCCCATACACAACACATACAGACCTGTGGATTCTTGTGGAAGGTTTTTTGGGGGAAGCACTGAATCGTGGATGAGTGCTGAGTGATAATATGCTGTCTGCGTTCTAACTACCACACACGAAACCTGTTAGTGGTCACGCAGAATGCACTTTGAATCCCGACCCCCACACACACCACCCCAAAACCCCAACCAAAAAAAAAACAAAGATTTGTTTTTGCACAGATGTACAGTTTTACTAATGACACAGTAGACACATGCTTGATGTGAAGAAAGAACAACTTTAGTCGCCGGCGGTGGGGAGTGAAAACCGACGCCGTAGGAACCTCAGCCGACAACAAAGACGGGAGGATCAGACCGCCGCGGCTTTGATGGTGGTTTGGGCCTCTTTAAAAAAAAAAAACGCTTGTCTTTTTCTGCTCCCTCGGTCGGTGTGAATTTAACGGTTGTTACCGTCCCCCACTGTGTTTTTTGCCAGAGAACCCATCTTTATACCCCGACAACACACCCCACCTACCCCCCGTCTCTCCAGCGACCTCAACTTTAGGGGTTTCTGTGCCCACTAAATGACGTTTCAAACGCCTCCCCAAAAGACAATACCTCCTTCCTTTGCTTCTTCTTCGTGAGCGGCGCGCCGCAGAATCGTGACCCTGATCATAACTGCGGTGGCCGTCCTGTCATCGGTGGGCGGGAGAAGATTTATTGCTTCAAGTGGTGGTGATACCACAATGTTGAAATAGCATGTTATAACAAGGAAAAGTCCTTTTTCTTCACGTATTGCGTATACACGGAATGGAAATGTTAGTTTAAAAGGTTAAATACTATCCCGTTGCAGGTTAAAACTAGCCCGTTGCTCCGTGGCAGGTTCAAACTAATCTGTGTTTTCCTGTGAGGTTAGGTCTCCAGTTGGGCTGTCCCTGATTAAGGATTTTTATAGTCGACTAAGCCTTTTTTGCCATGTCTTCCTCTTTTATAACTAAGATATTGGTGGCACTCAGCAATGTCACCCTAGATATAATTTGGCCTTTGGGAAAATAACTAACTGACTAACTAACCAACTCGGTGGTTTTCAACCAGCGGTCCAGGGACCACCAGCGATCCTTGAGATGGTTCCAAGTGGTCCCCAGCTAAGTTGGTTAACCAGTTGAAAAGTTGGTTAACAAGATGTAACTCGTAAAAATGAAACCAAATGGACCATGTTTACACTCTCAAGGGTTAAAATATTCATCATGTGAATTATCCCAAGTCTACACAACTAGAGAATGTAGAAGATGAATGGTCATGTTTGACTGTTTTGTTTCTGAAATCAAGTCTGGTATTGTGGACAAAAACAAAATAAATCTTTAGTTTTGGGGTCTGTGAAGTTACAATGTCATCAAATGGTGGTCTTTGGCTCAAATTCTGAATAAACAGTGGGCCCTGGTAACAAAATGGTTGAAAACCATTGCCCTAGAGTGTGTAAGTGCCTTAAGACTCATTACAATCAATCAATTTGACTAATTGAGGTCAGCCCTAGTTTCCAGTTGGCTATTGGCTATGGTGAGATACTGATGCCTGTTAGTACAGTATGTCAGATCAAACATGTGCACCCAAGGTGCAGTGCTGCAGTGTAGAAGAAACAAAGTGAACCTTGAGTAAAACGCTTTGTTACCTTAAACCTTGTGATCTTGTGATATTCAGATGGTTCCATTGGAGCAGCCGGGGAAAGGCTGGGACCCATTTATTTATTATTTAGCAAGCGTTCATGGCTCTGTTTTCACTGCTGGCCCCTCATTTATACAGGCCGTGCCCTGAGGGGTCAGCGGAATGTATCAGAGATTAGATTTCCTGCAGGGAGGAGATTACAGTAAGAGTATGATGTTGATGCGTGGTGTATACAGAAGCTGGAAGCGGCTCCAGTCTGCGTTGGGGTTTTTAAACACACATGGGGGACATCATCATCTATAAGCTATGGGAGCTGCCACTGATTATCGCGCAATTGACGGCGAAGTAGGAACATGGACTGGAACATCCGGACCTGTGTCTTATCGGAGCATCTCGGGCTCTGACGTGCTGATACATGCAATGTGGGATCGGTTTCACCACGTCGTGGATCATCATAAAACCGAGATGATGGAGGGCGAGGAGGAGGCCTGGCAGCGATGTTCGCTCCCTGTCTCCGCTCTCCGAGTTTACGTAAGCTCCAAGGCGGTCTGCGAATGATCTCCGCTGCATTAATAGTCAGCTGATAGTCATAAGACGTCTCTTTGACTTGATCGACAGGTGGCCCTAAGATGATTTTTTACGCGGTGTAATCAATGATTCGCCGATGAAGGAAGTGCAGCCACTGCACTGTTTGAAGTTAATCTTGTGCGGAATGTGCTCTTTGGTGGAGAACCCAAAACAAACACATCCAAGGAATTCTTCTATATGGAAACAACATTTTGAAAAGGATTTATTTACAAGCAATATAACAATGCGTGCATAATGTGACACACGGAATCCATCCAACCCGCCCGCATGCGCAGCAGCAGAACAGACGGGTCCAGAGAGTTCAGAGTTGAGAGAGTTCAGAGAGTAAAGGCTCTTACAGAGACAGGAAAATCATTTGTCCGGCTGCGACCTCCGGCCTGGTGGCAGTGATTTCCGTACAATAGTAATGGTGGCAACCGGCGGTGGTATCGGTTGGTCGACCCTACTATGGGTTGCTCACGTTCTTCACTGGGTGCTACTAAGTAAGTACGTAGCCTTGCCAGGCCATGATGTCATGAGGCCCGGCTGAGCCATTGAGGCCCATATAGGTCAGGAGCCTATCTCCTGTTTCTGTAACCGGATAGGATACTTGCCGTGACCGAGCAAGAGTCTCCAGGTTTGCCGACCAATAGTCAATGGTCGCGACTCATTTACTATTGGTCATGACAAATACGCTTTCAGCCGTGACTCATTTACCACCAGTCATGGCCGTCGGTCCCGATCGCGCCCGCAAATGGATTTCGCTCAGGATGAAGTGAGTTTGGGTGAAAAGCTTCTTACCGCAGTGTAGTATTTTTTTTAACCCTAAAATACTGGTTTGTATCAGCCTAAACGCTTAAAAAATCACACACACCACGGTGAAAACCCTTTCACCCAAACTCACTTTACCCTGCAGTATGTAGGAAACTTCAGTTGCATTCTTGTTCCATTAGGCAGGTGTAAGAGTGGTCTGGTCCCATGTCGTAGAAAGAACTCCCTGCCACAGTCCCTAAGCCTTCCTCCTTCCCTCTGTGTCTTTGTATACGACCAGCAGTGCTTCAGCCATCATGACAGCTTGGAATGAATAACATTCCAAATAATACTTGGACCAACCGAAAAGTTGCGACATTGAGGGGTCAGAAAACTGAGCTCTCGGGAGAGCTGTTGCAGCCTGAAAGAGGGACAAAAGGTCAAAATAATTCCTGAGCATACAAATGGAACCAAATTTGGTTCCATTTGTACAAAAAGTTAAAAGGAAAACCATTATCATGGTGAAACACAACTTGATGATAGAGCCGTCATTGGACTGGTTCCATGAAGTGAACGAACAAGTTTGCGACAGTGTACCTCTGTCTATACTCAGGGCCTATTTGGGCTGAGCCTTCCTGTTACCTTTGGAATGTGT